>SOPF01029976.1:0-27891 GCA_012979155.1 Hypericum perforatum
TAAATTCCATAGATAAGATCAAGATCTTATCTAAAACTAACAGCAGCCTTACAGTGAACCGGGATCACTAACTAATACTAATCTAATACTAATAGACTAATACTAATCTAATACTCATAGAATAGAAAAGAACGGTCTTGTCTGTATACTTTCGCCGGTTCCGCTGCTACCGCGTGCTTCAGGCTTGAGGATCTGAATTTGGCTTTTGTAATTCTTTTTTTTTGCAATGGCCAAAGACATACGAACGAGAGAGCATCCAGAAGTGGTTCGACTCCAACCACAGGACATGTCCACAAACCAGACAAACTCTGGCTCACCTGTCGTTGGCGCCAAACTACGCCCTCAAGAACCTAATCGAGCAATGGTGCGAGAAGAACAACTACCCGCTCCCCACGAAGGATGTTCCCTCGAGCTCCAAGGGAGCGGCTGTGGAGGACACCGAGGCCATCTGCTCGCTGGTCAGAGACCTATCCTCCAAGTCATTGGATGTGCAACGGGAGGCAGTGAAGAAGGTCCGTGTTCTATCAAGAGAGAATTCGGATTGCAGATCGTTGATAGCAGATAAAGGCGGGATCACACCGTTGATCCAGCTACTGTCCTACCCGGACTCGAAGATCCAAGAGAATGCTGTGACATCGTTACTGAACCTGTCGCTTAACGAGGCGAACAAGAAGCTTATAGCTAGAAAGGAGGCCATCCCGGCTATAATTGAAGTTCTGCAGAAGGGAAGCACCGAGGCCAAGGAGAATGCAGCCGCAGCCTTGTTTAGCCTTTCCATGGTTGATGAAAACAAAGTGATGGTTGGATCGTGCAATGGCATTCCCCCGCTGGTGCACTTACTCGAGCACGGGACCGTGAGAGGCAAAAGAGATGCAGCCTACGCACTCTTCAACCTCTCACTCAATAACACGAACAAAGGGGCAGCCATCGATGCAGGAATCGTGCCCCCTCTGCTCGAGCTCCTCAAGGACAAGAACCTCGGTATGGTCGACGAGGCATTGTCAATTCTTCTGCTCCTCGCAGCTCACCCTCGAGGCCGAACGGTGATCGGACAGCTCTCCTTCATCGAGACACTTGTGTCCTTCATTGCAGACGGTACCCCGAAGAACAAGGAATGTGCGGCATCTGTTCTACTCGAGCTGGGTTCGAAGAACTCCAATCTACTACTTGCAGCGCTTCAGTTCAGTGTTTATGACCGCCTGGTGGAGATCAGCAACACCGGAACTAACAGAGCTAAGAGAAAGGCCGCTGCTCTTTTGGGCCTTATAAGCAAAACTGAACAGATTTGACTATTTGAGTGACTTTTTTCCTGATTTGTTATTTCCTTTGTTGCCTTATGTTATGCTAGATTATATCGAATAATTAGTTGACAAACCTTTAGTTAATGGTATGCATATATTTAGATGTTGGAGATGAAGTAATTGTTGTTTCCGAAGCCAGGATCCTATGACCTGAATTCTAATTTATTTGTTCGTAATTTGGGATATTGACGTCTTCCACATCTTCTCCGAGGATTTCACTGAATACAGTACACATATTGCACTAAGTATTCTAGATTCAAACAAGATATAAAAATGACAAATTCTCCGAAAGACAATGACGATTAACTAATAAATTAATTTTGTTAAAATAACCCCTACCAAACATACCATGTATAAAATAGTTTGCCAATATGTGATATGAATTTTTATGACTTTGATTTTCTTGTGATTTAAACGTATTAAATCTAAACTCATGTTTGACTTTTAAAACTTCAATGGCTATATGTAGTTCCTCTCATGTTACCTGGCTACGTAGTTCACTTAGCGCGGATTACCACGTCATTTATGTTGTGCTAAGTAAGATAACATTTAATTTACAGAAACTTTTATTTTATTATTAGGTAGCTTAAGTCTTTTGTGTTTTGCATTAAACGAGTAACCAATATTTGATGTTTTGACAGGTTAATGATACAAATAAACTCTCATATGTGGAACGATTTTCGGTTTAGTCATACGCTCCCCGTGGAGGAAAAAAAAAGGAAAAGTACAAAATGAGTCTTGTGGTTTCACGCTTTTATGATATATGATCCTGTATTTCAAAAATAACTAAAAAAGTCCTGACGTTAGTTTCGGAGTATCACTTTTAGTCCTCCGAACCTAAATTTGTCCCGAACCTATGGAAAATTACTTTTTCATCCCGTTTTTTTTACATTTTAGTTCCAAATTCCAAATTTTTTTTCAATTATATTTATTATATCAAAGTAGTATTAAGTTTGGGGTCCACTACTTCCGAATTTCACCAAACGCTCAACATCAAAGTCGTAGATCTAGGTCTCACGGATCCTCTCGTTTTGGAATCGCTCGATTCGGAGTATGTGTGCGAAAGTTATGATTTTTCTACCAAAATGCAATGAACTAAGCCTATCAATCGTAACTCTCCCGAAACTCACCCAAAAACATTCTCCCTTGCGCCGACCGTTGGTTGTGTTTGTGTCGATTGGTTTTAAAACCGTTTGGTTGAATTCGTCGTCCTTTGGGGGAATAGGTGTAACTTTTTCGTGTGGACCCCGATTTGGATGATTCCAAATCGTGTTTGTCCGCGACACGATTGCTTACGACTTTGTTGTTATGTGTTTTGTGGTTTGAGTTAGCGTTTCTCGGTTTTTAGGTGAGTTTCAAGAGAGTTGCGATTGATAGGCTTAGTTCGTCGCATTTTGGTAGAAAAATCATAACTTTCGCATACCTACTCCGAATTGAGCGATTTCAAAACGAGAGGATCCGTGAGACCTAGATCTACGACATTGATATTGAGCGTTTGGTGAAATTTGGAAGTAGTAGACCCCAAACTTAATACTACTTTGATATAATAAATATAATTGAAAAAAAAAATTGGGATTTGGAACTAAAATGTAAAAAAAATGGGATGAAAAAATAATTTCCATAGGTTCGGGACGAATTTAGGTTCGGAGGACTAAAAGTGATACTCCGAAGCTAACGCCAGGAATTTTTTAGTCATTTTTGAAGTACAGGATCATATGTCAAAAAGCGCGAAACCACAGGACTTATTTTGTACTTTTCCCAAAAAAAAAACCCTAGAACCCCTGCCGCTCCCTCTCTTCTCCAACCTTCCCTTCCTGATTCTTCCTCCTTAAGGCGTTTTGAGAGTCGTCTCTCTCTGTCCTCTTGGGAGGACCGCCGGTGCCCTCCCTGCCGCCGGTGACCAAGGCGGGGCTCAGCGAGGCTTGGTTGTGGAATCTGCTCCCCACCGAGTCGTAGATTCAGGAGGTGTTGTGCTCGTCTTGGGGTTTCCCCTCGTCGGACCTCCTCCTCTCTTGTTGGTGTTTTGTCGCCCTCCTCCTCTCGCCTGCGGTGGGTCTCTTTCTAGGGGCTTCTCTTGGCTTTTTCGTCGTCGTTTTTGCAGGTTTGCCTGGCGATTTCTGCCTTTTGGCAGATTTTCCTAAATGGGATTTGGGTATCTGGCTTGATCTGCTGGTGCGATTGAGAGTGTGGAGTCTTTGGGTTGTTGGAGCGTTGCCTTTCGGAGGGTGGTTTCGGGTGTCTAGATGTCCTAGTTTTGGCTCTCCGCCTTGTCTCGCCTTGTCGGCCTCCTCCTCTCGACGGGTGTTGTTGGGGTGGCTGCGGAGTTGGTTGCTTTGGGTCTTGGGTATTCCTTAGGTGTAGTGCGCTTGCGCACATTTGGTGTAATCTTTAGGTGTGTCTTTCGACACTTTTGGTGTAACTTTCGCGTTTGTCTTTCGACGCTTTTGGTGTAGTACACTTGGTGCACCTTTGGTGTAATTTTTTGGTGAGTAATAAAATATTTTACTTATAAAAAAAAAACTCTCATATGTGATCTAATCACCTAGACACCTCCAATCTAGATTTTTTTTTGGTAAGAACATGTCCAATCCAGATCGTGACGTGATTTTGCAGAATGGGTTAAAGAATCAGTTTGTACAGTATAAAATTTAGATGGAGTGTGTTGACAATCTTTTTTTATAATGCTGACTTTTTTTCATTAATAAGCATTTTAGTATTTATTTTTTTCTATAATTATATTTCATTCATAGGGCTAGTATAAATTTTTTTGCTTTGATTTCGTAATTTTTGAATTTTTTGCCAAAAAGAAAAATCCTCATTTGTCCTTTAATTCGTACTGCTAAAAAAGATTAGCACCCAATTCAAACCCGATGATTTGGTTTAGTTGTAGACTGCGGGCCAGGGGAATCCTGATAGTGGCCCAGGCTGAGCTCCCCGGAAGGCCCATTCTAATCTCTCGAAAAAGGAATATACCCAAGCTGAGCTGCGTTCACACACGAACCCATCCCTTTCCTTGTCGTCTTTGGTAACTCAATTCCAAAACAGCTGTCTCGAATCTGCCCGGCCTTCCACGGTTCACACCTCCTCGTCTCTCCTCCTCGTGGTCTATAAAACACACGTTTCAAGGCTCTCGCCTGCATACGTGGCACCTTCACAGTGGTCATCACCAGCCATTACTGGTGGTGAAGTAAATAATAGCAAATCTCCAAATTCTCAGATAAGGGAACATCAAGACGTGGCGTCCTCAATTTTTTAATAGCATTTGTATTTTGTTCCCCACAAAAATAAATAAATCCCGATAATTATCAGAAACGCAAATATGTCGTTTTCTTAGGATTGAAAAATCTTTTTTCCTGACCCTTACCTTCTCTTTTTCATAACCACACGGATCATAAATATCGCCACAATTTTTTTAATTTATCTTCTATAAATAACTCGAATACGCAAGTTACGGTTTGGGTTACCTGGAAATCTTTTAAAAACCACTGTCTCGCGTCGATTTGTTTAATCTTTCCACCTATACTTGGAAATTATTAATTTAACCCTTAAATTTGTAAATTTTGTGCAACTAGCGAGTAGCGAATAGAAAGTTAAAACTCATAATAGACTATTAAATTCACAAAATAACAGTTTATTTAGTAGGGGTAACAAATTAACAGATGGGAACTTATCTAGATATAGAAAGTAAAAATACGCCCGAAAATTTCCTTGGAGGGGGTGGGAGAGGATTATTCCGAGAATATCTCGGGTAGCAAAAATTAGGGGAACATATTAAATGAGAAAAAATATCGAACCAAATATGAATTTCCAATAATAAAAAACAACAGAAATAAGTAACTTTATTTTTTTAGGCAAGGAATAGAAATGGATAACGATGAGCGTGTGCTTGCCAGAAAAAATGCATAGAAATGTGAGCCACACTCTTATCTTATATATATTATCTTAAATATAAATCCCAGCTCTGTCTGGATTGTTCCATAAGAAACCACTCCTTTGTTCTTCCTTTTCGCCGTCAGAAAACAAAGGGGAGCTCCTTCGTACGTTCGTTCTCCGGCGATGGATCCGTACAAGGTTGGTTGGATTTGGAATCCGTTGTTTGTTTGATTATTTGTTTATTCGTCAAATTGAAAGAGAGTTGTTTACAGTACCGGCCGTCGAGCGCCTTCAACTCACCGTTTTGGACGACCAACTCGGGTGCTCCCGTCTACAGCAACGACCACTCCCTCACCGTTGGATCTCGAGGTACCTACCCCCTTATATGGTCTTCTTCTCTGTGGTGGTGAATTTTGTATATCCGTGTCTTTATAGGTAGGTATTATTTGTGATTGGTAGATTTACCGCGGGTTTGCTTGATATTCCGGGAGGGTTAGGGGTTCATGTGGCTGTTGAAAGGATTCTGATTGTTCGGTGCTTAGGATTGGATTCTTGAGTTGACGATACAGAGTGATGAATTGCACTCTCTGTTGTTTTTGTAACTGGGAGATTAGGTCTCGTGTAAATGTTTTGTAAATCTATGTTAGGTTGATGTACCCTGGGAATTAAGGGGGTTCATGTGCCTTGGGAAGGAAGTCTAACTAAATTGGTGGTGGTGCTGCTTCATTTTCGTGTATAGAGCGGACATGTTCTTGTCTAGGGAGTGTTAGATGAGACCTCGCAGTAAAAATTTGGAAAATGTTTGTAGTTCGTGTTTTATCATTTAGTTGGGGGTCCATGTGCCTTTTGGAAAGAATTCTGATGAGGTGGATTGTAGTTTACGAAGCACTCGCATGAAGATTTACTTTCAGATGAAGCTCTTACAAATCCTGTTTTGATCTGGTAATGCGTGCGTGTGGCTAGGTATACGAGTGCTTGTTATTGTTTTCAACTTCTTGTATTGAATCTGACGATAGATTTGGAGTTTTGTTTCTGTTTACGGGTTGTTATATAAGCTCCATGCATCCGTCATACAGGCTTTAAGGGACGGGATATTGTGAAGAATAATTAGAGTGGCTGAGCATTCAGAGGATTAGTACCTTTCTTATTTGTTCTATTTTCTCAGGTCCTATCCTCCTGGAGGACTATCACCTTGTGGAAAAGCTTGCCAACTTTGACAGGGAGAGGATTCCTGAGCGTGTCGTTCATGCCAGAGGAGCAAGTGCAAAGGGATTCTTTGAAGTCACCCATGATATCTCTCATCTCAGCTGTGCTGATTTTCTGCGAGCCCCTGGAGTTCAGACCCCTGTCATTGTTCGATTCTCCACTGTCATCCATGAACGCGGAAGCCCCGAGACCTTGAGAGATCCTCGTGGTTTTGCTGTCAAGTTCTATACCCGAGAGGTGAGATACATTTGTTTCTTCCTGTTATGTACGTGGGAGATTGTGAATGTGGTTGTGATACTTGGCGCTTATGTAAGATATTTAGATTAGCATGCTGAAGGTACTCTTAACATTCTGCTGTAAATTTAAGGATGTTCTGGTTGGCAGTGTAATTGCATCTCTGTGAATTGTCAACTTCTTTGAAGAACGCACGTGTTATCACCTACTAGTTGTGTTTGAATTATGTGGGGTTTCATATCCACAGGTTTTTCTTCTCATTGTAGGTGTACTTGGATGACTTCCACTGATAGTTTGTTTTCTCTTGTTTCAGGGTAACTTTGATCTTGTGGGGAACAACTTCCCTGTGTTCTTCATTCGTGATGGAATGAAGTTCCCTGACATGGTGCATGCCCTGAAGCCCAACCCCAAGTCCCACATTCAGGAGGATTGGAGGATCCTTGATTTCTTCTCTCACCATCCTGAAAGTTTGCACATGTTCTCCTTCCTCTTTGATGATATTGGCATTCCTCAAGACTACAGGCACATGGAAGGCTCCGGTGTTAACACATACACTCTAGTCAACAAGGCTGGCAAAGTCCATTACGTGAAGTTCCACTGGAAGCCTACTTGTGGTGTGAAGAGTTTGCTGGAGGATGAAGCAATTAAAGTTGGAGGATCTAATCACAGCCATGCTACAAAAGATCTGTACGACTCGATTGCTGCTGGTAACTATCCGGAATGGAAGCTCTTCATCCAGACGATTGATCCTGATCATGAGGATAGGTTTGACTTTGACCCTCTTGATGTGACCAAGACATGGCCGGAAGACATTTTGCCTCTTCAGCCTGTTGGTCGCTTGGTCCTGAACAAGAACATCGACAACTTCTTTGCTGAGAATGAGCAGCTTGCATTCTGCCCTGCCATTGTTGTTCCTGGCATCTACTACTCAGACGATAAGCTTCTTCAGACTCGAATCTTCTCTTACTCGGACACTCAGAGACACCGTCTTGGACCCAACTATCTTCAGCTCCCTGTCAATGCTCCCAAGTCTGCCCATCATAACAACCATCATGAAGGTTTCATGAACTTCATGCACAGGGATGAAGAGGTCTCTCTCTCTCACTCTTTTTCTCTTCAGATGTTTCTGTCACTCTTTTATTATAGTTTTAACTTTATTGCCCTATCGTGTGCTATGAATGTTCAGGTTAATTACTTCCCTTCAAGGTATGACCCAGTTCGCCATGCTGAGAAATATCCAATTCCTCCTGTTGTTCTCAATGGAAGACGTGAGAAGGTGGGGTTTTGCTGGTCTTATTTTGGGGTTTCCTCTAAACTGGAGAGATGTAATTTTTTTTTAACTTTTGCCAACTTTGGGTGGTCGATGATGCAGTGCATGATTGCGAAAGAGAACAACTTTAAGCAGCCTGGAGAGAGGTACCGGTCGTTTTCGTCAGACAGGTGAGCTAATCCGGCTTTTCTTGATAGTTAGTTTAAACACCATAAAATTTAGTGTTGCTCAT
Organism: Hypericum perforatum; assembly: GCA_012979155.1. Lineage (NCBI taxonomy): Eukaryota > Viridiplantae > Streptophyta > Magnoliopsida > Malpighiales > Hypericaceae > Hypericum > Hypericum perforatum. The sequence continues at coordinate 8,117 of SOPF01029976.1, forward strand.
TATTCTCATATTCTTCTTTTCAGGCAAGAACGCTTCCTCAACAGATGGATTAGCTCGCTGTCTGACCCCCGTGTCACCCATGAAATCAGAGCCATCTGGGTCACCTACTGGTACCAGGTATAAAAAATGTTCATTTTTGCACTAGTCTAGAATGAATCATGGGTATGGTCTTGTTGAGCCAGCTAGTAACCATTTCTTTTGGAATTTGCTTTCGGGTACTTGCAGGCTGACAAATCTCTTGGTCAGAAGCTCGCGTCTCGTCTCAATGTCAGGCCAAACATGTGAATGTGATGCCGGCCGGGTACTTTCTACTGCGGAGAGATGAGAGATAATGTTGAGAAAATGTCTGAAAGGGGTGTTATATGAAATTAATCTACATCAAAAGAATCACGTGTAATCCTGTGCCTGTTTCTATGTTGTAATACTGAAGCGTAGCTTGGTGTCTTGCTTCCCCTGCTAATTAAACATTCTTGTCCAATAAACGAGTGAACTTTGATGTTTCTATATATGCATATGAAAAGAGTGTGTCTTTTGTCTTTCATACGATGTGCATATGTCTAAGATGGTCACATGGCGCATCTGCAACTTTAGTAGTCCACTTGCAGGAATCAAAGTGGAATGGAGGAGGGGCTACCTGGATCCCTTATTTACAGAATTTTGGGTGCATCATTCTTAATGTTGTAGAAGAACCATCGATGTGCCACTGCATTGGAAACCGACTGTCCTTTTGGTTGTTGGCTTTTGAAAATTTTGCTTTATCAACTTTTTATATATAATTTCACCAGTAACCTTTTGATTTTATATATAAATCATAGCAACCAGACAAGTGAGCATTTTGGAATATCTCGTTGCGGATTGACATGCAAATAAGTTCTTACAAATAAGTGTTTTTTAATGTGAAATTGTTCCAAGGACGGCGTAAGGCAGCAAAACACACCAGCCCTCTGTTCCTCATTTTAGGTTGAGAGTATGAAATTGTTTGTACGCAAAATATCATCTTAAAATTTTAAATTAGAAAAAACAATTGAAACATTGTGTAGGATTTCCTTTGAAAAGCATGTCTTTAGCTAGTATGGTAGCCAATAGTCTAATTTACAGACCTCTCGATGATTATTGTGGAAAGGGCGGTGGAAGTTGACGCTGACGGTGAGAGCAATGTGCATAAAGCTGGCGTTGAGTAGTGGGCGTCGACGTTAGGGGAAGAACTAAAATAACAAAAGACGAGTTTATCTCATCAGAGACCTAATTCTTTTGACTATAACTTAACAGGACAAGATTAGTAGGAACTACATAAGTTAGGCGCGTTGGACATGAAGAGGTCAACGTGCATCTATCTGGCTCGATTAACCTGAAAATTAATAATCAAGATTCCGTCAGCATGTAAGTTGAATCCTCCAACTTGATATTATATTCATCCGCCCAACTTCAAGAAATTGGAATTGACTTGAGAGGTTCCCCTCCTTATGTGTTGGTTGGTGCTACGTCATGTTATTATCCGGATGAACTCGAATAATCTTTCTTTGTGACAAATTGCCGTGGTGGTCGTGATTCTCTTTTCTAGGATCTGTTTTGTCGGAACCAAATGGGTTACGGCAAGTGTGAACGTATAAGATCACAAGTATAAATTAGAAAAAATTAAGAAATTAACTTAAAAGTACAAACGTCTAGATTAATCGGCAATAGTATATTACAAATTTAAAATTGTTCTTTCATGATTTAAATATTACCACTACTATGGGTAATGTACTAATGTGGTTCTCTAGTTCGTTCGGATCAATATTAAATATTTTTCAAAATTTTTACTTAATACTAATATGTATTAGTCGACTAAGTAAGTTCCGATAAAAAAAACTCACAATCCGACATCCGGCCAGCCGGCCTAATACTTCATTCTTCTTGACCCACCCGCCTCACTCTCACGGGATCAGTCAGTCATATCCTCCTATTATTGCAATTAAAATACATGCAACTGGGTGGTTGCTCGCTGTTACCAGTAACAGCAGCAACTTGTGCATTTAAAAATGTGAAGTGGGAAGGGTAAAGTTTAGCAACTTGTAAGATTTGACTAAACTGAACTAAAATAAACTAAACTAACGGGGAGGTGAACTAAAAAAAAGGGTAATAGTGGGTGATCTGTAAGATGGAGAGAGAGAGAGAGAGAGAGAGAGAGAGAGAGAGAGAGAATGGGGTGGTGGGGTAGCAGCTTACGAGGACGGAATCTTCCCAGATACAAATAATAGGGAATCACAAAGAGTCAAAATCCCCAAAAACAGCAACTCACCACCAACAAAAAAAAAAAATAGTCACCACCGATTATTACAAGGGAAGCACGAACCGAATCTAAAAGGTGAGGCTTTTTTTGTCTGCCTTGTTTTATGGAGGGGATGCGCCCTAGGAACTCGTGATGAAAAGGCCGCCTTACTCTTTTTTTCTCCTCTTCTTCTTCATTCTCTCACTTCCCTTCCCTTCTTAGCCAGGGCACCAACTACTCTTTCCTCTTTTGGGTATGGTCAATTCAGGACTGGAGTGAAACAAAAGTATCTTTTTTGAGTTGGCGGTAGCTTCAAGAATCTTCTTTTACTTCAAGCTCCCTCCTTTTTCTTTTATTCCATTTTTTTTTACCCTTTTTTATATTGTTTTTGAATTACCCATTTGGAATATGGTGTAATTTTTTCCTCTGATTTCTGTGGAGATTGGAGTGTTATTTGATAGGGGAGGTATATAGCCTATAGGAAAGGGGAAGTTGGAGGGAGAATCTATGCTAAAGTGGGTTCTTTTTTTTTTTTTTGCATCAAGAATATAATCCATCTTTTCTCACAGATATGAATTGGTCTTCTTTGTAGCCCTGTGCTTGCTTTGGCTTGTATTCTTCATCATGAGCCATTGACTTTGAAGATTTATCTAAAGGAATAGAATAATCTAGTCCGATCTCCACACATCAGTTGTTCTATAAGAAATCAATCACTTTCGTGTTTATTCGCACTCGCATCAAATAATCCAAATAAAAGTCTTGTTTTGGATTTTATCAAGGTTTTGCAACCGTGTGTTCGTTTTTTGCTTAAGTTCCGTGATCTTGTGCAGCTTTTGTTGATGATGCTCAATTGTTTTGGCAGATCGATATCCGAATCGTGATTGCTGAGCTCTTTGTGTGAAGTAGCTGTGGGAGCTTCTAGACCAAATTGGATCCAACTTACCGAATTCACGGTTCTGCCAGTACAATAGAGATAGGGACTCCGGGGACATTCTGGGGTAGGAGGAGCATGGAAAAGGGTGTCTTGCCTCCAGGGACAATGCCAGGTGGTTTGTCTGATATTGCAATCGATTTTGACTACATTGATGAGTTGTTGCTGGATGGTTGCTGGTTGGAAACAAACATGGGATCAGAGTTTCTTGATCTTAGTCCATCTACTTCTGCTCTCGTCGATTCCTCTTGGCCATGGCCTTCCTTTGATGCTAACTATGGTGAAACCCTGAAGGCCAAAAAGGATCTTCCTGAAATGGAGATGGGATCGTCGTTGACGCCTGCTGGTACTTCCTTGAATGCTCCTCCAAGTAGAAGTCCTATAAATTTGCATCCTTGTGACCAGCAAGTAGCTATTGCAGATGGCAGAGAAGGTAACATTGTAGAAGGACCGGAGGTGAATAGAAGATTCTGGATCGGGCCTAAAGCAACCGGGACTTCTGTATCTGAGAGGTTAATGACAGCCCTTAGAAACATCAAGCAATCCATAAAGCAGAAGGATGTCCTTGTACAATTATGGATTCCTGAAACTAGAGGTGGTAGGCGTGTACTAAGAACGCACAATGACCTATTTGCACTTGATCCAAGTTCTTGGAAGCTGGCAACCTACAGAGAAGTGTCTGCTAACTACCAGTTTTCAGCCGAGGAGGATGCCAAGGACATGGCAGGATTGCCCGGTCGAGTTTTCATGGGTAAGGTACCTGAATGGACTCCTGATGTTCGGTTCTTCAAAAGTGATGAATACCAGCGGGTTAATTATGCCCAGCAGTGCGAGGTCAGTGGGACTCTGGCCCTTCCCATCTTCGAACGTGGTAGCAGGAATTGCTTAGGTGTTATTGAGGTCGTGACGACTGAACAGAAGATCAAATATCGTCCTGAGCTTGAAAGTGTTTGCAAGGCACTCGAGGTTGGTTACAAGCTCCTAAACAAGCTCAAGAATCACCAACTTTTGATGAATTTAGGTGGTTGAGGATTAATGAAAACATTTTAACCAATTTAATTATCTATTTGTAAAATGCAGTTTCTGTGCTACTGTTTAGTTTAGTCCTCTTGTTCATCATCTCATTCACTGATGCTAGTTTAGTCCTCTTGTTCATCATCTCATTCACTGATGCTAGTTTAAGCTTCCATATTCGCTATGTATCTGGTTTTCTAGTCATTCCCTCTCTTGCGGGCTCACTTGTATGGGAACTTGTTATGCCTCTGATCTTTAAATCACAAAAAATGCATCTTGCTTGCTGTCATGGTTGGTCTTTCTGAAAAGAGTTTCTTACTCAAATTTCAGGCAGTTGATCTTCGGAGCACAGAAGAGCTAAGCATGCGAAATTCAAAGGTATTGAATTAAAAGTAACTGAAACTTTGAGCATAACTTTACGTCCATTTTGGCCTTTCGAAGTCATGTTTAAAAACTATGCTCTTTTTCCCACCAGGCAACGGATGGCTCCTATGAAGCTGCCTTACCTGAAATTAAAGAGTTACTCAGGTCTGCCTGTGAGACGCATGGATTGCCTTTAGCTCAGACTTGGATACCTTGCAGTCAACAGGGGAAGGAAGGATGCCGGCACTCTGATGAGAACTACAATAGGTGTGTTTCCACTGTGGATCAAGCTTGTCATGTTGCCGATCCTGCTATTCGTCCGTTTCATGAGGCTTGCTCTGAGCATCACTTGTTAAAAGGTCAAGGAGTGGCAGGAGGAGCTTTTCTGACCAATCAGCCGTGCTTCTCAAGTGACATTACACTATTTACCAAGACTCAGTACCCTCTTGCTCATTATGCCACAGTGTTTAAGATGTGTGCTGCTGTTGCTATACGCCTGCGAAGCTTGCACACTGGCAAAGCAGACTTTGTTCTGGAGTTTTTCCTGCCTGTGGATTGCAGGGATCCTGAAGATCAAAGAAAGATGCTTACATCACTGTCGGTTGTCATACAGCAAGTTTGCCAAACCTTGCGAGTGGTGACAGACAGAGAACTGGAAGAGGAAACTAATGCCTCGGTTGTTGAAGTATTAGGTACGGCAGATGATAGATCTGTTGCAGAAGTTCAAAGTGTCGCTGATAAGCAACAAGAGAGAAATGCATCAATGTATCAATCAGAAAAACCAGAAATACAGGTAAGCAAAAAGCCTAAAGAGCGCAAGAACAATAAAGAAAATACAGTAGATGCTGAATATGGGGGACATTTTTGTTCCAATGTTGATAAGACGGGAGAAAAAAGACACAACAAGGCTGAAAAGACAATCTCCTTGGAAGTTCTTCGGCAATATTTTGCTGGAAGCTTGAAAGATGCTGCAAGGAGCATCGGAGGTAAATTCGTTATATTTCATTCAACTTTAGTTTCTAGGTCGGCATAAAGAATGTTGCTAGTCGGTCATTTTCGGTGAGTTTTAGTTTGGGTTTTGAAGTATAGTGCATATAATACAGGCATCGCATATCGTGCTAGGAGAAGTCGATTCTGCACATGCTTTTCTTAGATCATCTGACTCTCTCTCAACCAAGACTGGCTCTTTGCATCTCTGAACTCATTGCATTCATCGGCATCGAACTTCTTAACTTGTTTCTTTCAACTATTTTAGTGCACTGTGATTTTAAGTTACGGCATCTAAATTCGCTGTGCATCTCCTTGATTTCAGTTTGTCCAACAACATTGAAGAGAATATGTAGACGCCATAATATACAACGGTGGCCTTCTCGAAAAATCAAGAAAGTTGGCCATTCCTTGCAGAAAATCCAGAACGTGATCGATTCTGTACAAGGTGCCTCAGGTGGTGTTCAAATTGGTTCATTCTATAAAGACTTTCCTGCGCTGGCTTCTCCTAGTACATCCAGAACCAGTCCTTTTTCATACCCAAAGCAGGTCAATCTTCCAATGACATCGGCACCACAGCTTGAGAGAGGAATTATTACCTCGCAATTTGGTCCACCAAAATCTCCGTCATCCTCATTTACTCAGAGTTCCAGTTCGAGCCATTCTTGTTCCAGTGGGACACACCAGGATCATTCAGTTTTCACCTTTTCTGCCATTTCAGCCAATGTGGATTCTGTGCCGAATGAGCCCTCAAGCACTGGCGTGTTGAAGAGGGTAAGGAGTAGTGCCGAAATGCAGTCCTCAGGCCAGAATGCTAAAAAAGTTATGCCAAGATCTTCAAGCCATAAATCTCTTTTTCCACAACCTAACTTGGTGAATGATAGATCTTTACCCAAGGCTGGTAGTCACAACTCTCAAGAAGATGATTCTCGACGGGTCAAAGTCACATATGGTAGCGAGAACATCCGATTCCGCATGCCAAGGAGCTGGGGATTTGGCAACTTGATGCAAGAAATTGCCGGCCGATATAGTATCCGCGACATCAGCAAACTTGACGTGAAGTACTTGGACGATGACTCGGAGTGGGTATTGTTAACTTGCGACGATGATCTGCAGGAGTGCATTGACGTATGCCAATCATCAAAGAGCAGCACTATCAGGCTCCTGCTCCAAGTTTCTGCTGGTAACCTGAGACTGTCGCCTGAGCTTCATTCTTTGAACTGATCAAAAGTTCTGTCATGTTCCCATGACCAGAAAAGCTACTATCCCGCAACATAAGATAACCGCCGAGTACGCAGAGCTTGAATAGGGAAGAGATGAAGCCCGCTGGTTAATCCAGTGAAGCTCATTCGCGGCAGAAACTCGAACAAGGAGAAGGACCAGTACAATAACGCGGAGGAAGAATCGGAGTTCACGATCGTGATCTTGGGGGCAAGGAATAGATAAGTTGGTGCCCATTTGAAGCATGAAAAAGGCCTCCAGGGATGGTTGGTTTGCTTGCTTGCTTGTACTTCCACTCCACTAAACTACACTCCACTCCACTCCACTAAACTACACTATACTATACTATGTTTTTTTTTTGGGGGTGGAACAATACATGTACATAGATTGAATGAGACACGAGTTGGGAATAGATTGCTTGTCTGCTTAGTGGTAAACGTGGTTTTCCTCTTCGCCTTTGCATCGCATCATATTTGCAGGAAGATGCCCCATCCTATTACAGACTCGAACCTCGTCTTTGTAAGCTGTTGTCTGACTTCAGGGCGGCTAGGAGTTTGTCGGTTGAATTGTTATTAAATAATACGTGTATGTGTATGTGTATATATTATATTATATTATATTATATTATATTATATTATATTATATTATATTATATTATATCCTCCTGTGATAAAATACTTGAAACATCGTCCAAGTACCGCCAAATTGGGAACACGAGTCACTCAGACATCTTCAATTCCCACGGTGTCGGTATGAATGTGCGGTGGTATCTATACTATAGTCTAGTCTTGTTGGGCCAGAAATGGAAAGCCCAAGTCGTCGGCATAACATCTTCAAGTTGCACCAAGTTACTAAGAAACTAAACAGTTGTTTATCAAAATTGTGTTCGAACAAATAAATAACATGATCCGACATCCAGTTTGAGATTCATTGGACTTTTTAACGAATGAAGTGAGAAAATCAAATCCATCCATCCTGAACCCTCCTCCTCATGAACTAACTGCTCTTGAGGAGACATCATCAATTCAACCAAAGAATTCCTAATTTAATCCGACCACCACTAGACAGCTCTAGCAAATATGTACACGTTGTGGATGCCAAAAATATAATAAGCCGAATAAACAAATAAAAAAACTCCCCAAGTCATCGTCATAATGATAATTCCCAGGCCATCATCATCCGGTAACTGCCCCCCTGGGTGGTCCCGAACCACTGCCTGGCCAGCACCTTCAACCGGTCATCCTCCACCTCGCAGAACTTGTTGGCCCACCCCACTGGTTCCACCGGCTGGAAACCGAGCCCCGGTGTCCGGTCCTGCGACGTCGGGTTTATGTTCTTGGTCCAGTCCACCACGTAAGCAGACGCCCTCCGCCGGAACTTGGCCTTGAACTCGCTCCACGCCTGGTACTTGTAGTGGTTCACAACCGCCCCCTCCATCCCCGCGTGCTTCCATCTAAACCGCCTCTCGTCGATCTTGAAGTGGTGGATCGCGTTCATCAGCGTGGGGTCCACCGCCTCCAGCAGCACCAACGACTTGTGCCGGTTGTCCGCCTTCTTCCTGCACGTGTACCCCTGGGTCACCCCGCCCGCCGGGTGGACCGTCTGGTTCGACGGCCCGAACTCGTTGCACCGGATCGACACCTGCCCGACCGGTCGTCCACGGGAGGGGATCAGGGATTGGAGCATCCGCGGGCTTGGGCGGGGGGAGCTGATCCACCCGGGGGAGAAAACGAACTCGTCCACGTCAGCGTACATCACCCACGTGCATGTCCCGTTCGCGGTCAGGGCCGCGTGGGAGAACCCGGCCTCCTGGGCCTTGGGCCATACCCATAAGGGAGTCTCGATTTCAAACCCCCCTTGATTTTTGAGGCTCTCGACGACAGCATTCGTGTCGTCGTCGCTGTCGTTGTCGTAGAGGATGAATTTCTCCACGCCGATGCTCGCGTGGTACATCACCCACTCGCGGAGGAACTTCCCCGCGTTGTAAACCATCGTCATGGCGCATATTGTGTGCTTTTTACGGGAGGAGTCTAACCTGCGCGGCCGAGGGGTATAATTCGCCACCGACTGGAACACGCGCTTGCTGCGGTAGAGCTCGATGGAGACTTTGATCCTGTCGTTAGGGTTGGCCGACGAGGGTAACGCCGTAATCTCCGGGTGGTTGCACCTGAACACCTCCTGGACGGAGCTCGTGACGGCCGTTCTAACCGCCACGAGACTCGCGCTGTCGTTGATCTTGTTGTTGGCGGCGTCTTCGATGAAGAAGACGCACCTGAGATCGTGAGGCGGCGTGTTGACCCCCTGCCGCGTGTTGACGCCCTTGGCGAAGAGGACGACGTCGTCCTCCGTGGAGACCGACTCGTACACGAGGTTGTTCCACCACGCGATCAGCTCCTGGGGAGGCGGTTCCGGGGGAGGGGACCCCGGCAATTTGGCGACGAGAACCGGCGAGTGGAAGGGGAACCGCCGGCGCACGCTGAGGGGGAGCTCGCACCTGAATGTTGCCTGGTTGGTGGAGGGAAGCGCCGCCGCCGATCGCCTCGCCGGAGAACTAGCCTTGTTAGGGTACAGGCAGGAGAAGGAGTAGTCCTCGCCGGGATTCGGGAGAGAGTCGTCGTTGGTGACGACGACGAGGACCTCCCAGGCCGGGAACAGAATCGGGAAGGAGTCCACAAACACGGGTTCGTTGTTCTTAAAAGACGACAGGTGGTCTACAGGAGAAGGCGGTCGCTGCTGCTGATGGAGGATTCCCTCGTCGAGGATGGCGTTGGAGACGACGACAAGGGAGGAGGAGGAGGAGTCGTTGGTGGTGGCTAAGATGGAGATAGGGTTACGGCAATTGTAGTAATGGAGGAGGAAGCAGGAGGCGAACAGGAAGAGGGAGATGAAGACAATCAGGAACGTAGAGGACGCGGCACGACGTCGCATGGTGTCGTTGTTGTTAATGTTGAAGCAGCCTAATAAGCTCATCAAGAGTCCATCGGCCGCCCCCGTCGCTCCGACTAGGTGGAGGAGTAGCGGCGACGAAGAGGATTTCTTAATTACGTTGCTCATTAGGAGTGGTGGCTTTTTATTTTCTCTCTCAGTCTCTCGAGGAAATTAATTAATTAATTAATTAATTGATTACGTATTGGATTTGGTTTTCCTCTTTGAAAAATTGGTTTCCTTCTCTTGATATGTATGTGTCTTCCCGAAGCGGGGAGAGTCGAGGAAAGTGAAACGTTGATGGCGTGGGAATTCGAAGAAACTGGATTTTTGGTTCTTCTCCTTCCTTTTTCCTTTTTTTTTCTTTTTCCTTTATTTATCAACCATTATGAGTAATAATGGTAATACACAAATACAGATTCGGTTTTTATTTTCTATACTATTCTGTTCCCGTAATCGATTCAACCCAGCAGATTCATTGCTTTTCCTAATTAGATTTTTCCTTCTTTTTATTTTCCGTACCTATTTAGGATTCTTTTTCCTATTGTTAGACAGCTATTGTTGATTTTCAACCGAGGAATTCAGCTATTTTCTTTCGAGAATAATTTTTGCTTTTTTATTTATTTATAATAACAGTATTTTTAGTCGATAAGAACAGGTGTTAGATCACGATATGAATCAATATGAAAGATTAAGAACTATTTATTTATTGAACGATTAATATAATACTAACAAATATAAGTAGTTTTAGCGTATGAAAATCAACTAATAGAATTAGCGTCATATGGTGTAGTAGCACTGTTGCCATGTATGTACACACACAAGGAGTATCAACGTGAATTGTGAACAGTAAGCCCTTGTACTAGAATGAGATATTTAATGAACAATAAATAATGTTTCCACTATTCAATGCGTTTTTATCCCACATAAGCAGTATTTGGACATAATAGGAATTTAATACATAGCTGGGTTGTATTAGAGCATAAACAAGCAGCAATAAATTTGTCTTAATCAAGTTTCTTGCGCGAGGTGCTTTATCATATAGGATAGGAGTACGTAGGACATGCAGATGTGTGCCTTTAGTATTGGACGCCCCAATCACATCCCTTGCTAATATCAAACGAAAATCCAATCATCTCTCTTCGTCGGTAGTAATCGACTTCCCATCTAAATCAGTTGATGACGTTACGAATAAAACAGACAAGAAGAGTCAAAATTGGGAGGAGGTTGACGTGGACGTTGTTTAGAACAGTCGAGGTCGGCTGCAGGAAAAATAAGAAAGATAGAAATATTTGTAGCTTGTCATGCTGAGGCACCCACTCCTCCTATATTAAACACTGAGAGAAATAAGGTCAGTGCATATTTACGCGCTTATGGGCCGTTGCATCCAAGGTTTAAATTACTTGTTTGGGCCCTTTTTAATATATGGGCCGGTAAAGCCTGCTCCTGGAGGCCCACAATCGCTGAGGTTATTTATGGCAAGGCTTCAACCTTTACCCAACAATGAGTGGGACTTAAAGTTAGTAAAAGAAAAATGTGTGTTATTGAAATGGAGAATGATTATGAGAAGTTTGTTAATGATTATCATTATTCACTATCACGTAAAAGTAAGAATAATTGTTACAGTTTAAATGCATTCAGAGATGAAAGATAATTTTTAGGAGGGAAGTATTTTCAGTGTAACTGAAATTTTGTAAAGGGTACGAAAAAGGCGACACATGACAAGGACGAAGCGAAAAAGCCTCATCTGAAGAAAAAAAGACGTTAATCTTGCTCCACCTCGTCTGTGAGGTTGGTGCCCTAGATGTATAGTTAACCCTATACTAATAATATACTTCAACCTTTCAAAAAAAAAAAGTTGGGCTCCAAATGTCCAGAGGAATGTGCACCATCAGGCCAAAACTGCGTCGTATTATGAGTTAGGCACGAGTCTCGTCGGGTATTTCTACTATTAATGGTGAGTCCTTGGAGAAGAGGGGATCCTTCCAAGTCCTACCAAATCTAGAAAGAAACTAAATGGAGGGAGGCTTGATCAGTAATTAGGCGAGTTATTTCACCTTTATATTAAATTCCAACCCCTAATTACACAATTCGTCCCACTATAATCAAATCTCTGCACCAATGTATGTCCTCACTATTTATGGTATAGTTTTATACGTGAAGAATTGTTCACCCAAATAATTCGATTGCATCATAAAAATCGATACTTTTCCGAGGTTAGAATAATTATATTCAATTGTAACTTAAATATATATTTAAACTAACATAATATATATACCCAATTGCGTACTTCTCAATAAATAATTTTGATTGACTCAACGACGATTAACGAACGGCATAGACTAATCGTAATTGACTCGTTGTGGTCTTGCGAGCTCGTCGATAGACTTTCGTGCTTCCATTCTTCGATGCCATCGTCTTCTTCGTTCTGCCGTATCAGAAATTTGAATCTCCGTTCTCACTTTACCGCAGGGGCAGAGCTAGGTGGGCTATTGCCCCCACTTAAAAAAATTGTTTAATAATTTGTAATATTTTTAATGTATGTTTCCATTAAAATTAGAAATTGATCCCCTAAAAAAATTAATTAAACTAAAAATTGAAATTAAATTTAAAAAAAATTAAAGATTGACATCATCCGCTAAATTTTCTGGCCCCACTCCTGCTCTACCGATAACCAAAACACACACAAACACAATGAGAGGACGTCGGGAGTTGATTCCTACCAATATCTGGTAAAAAAAAGCATCAAAGTTGGCCAAATTAAATTTATTCACCTCAGAAAGTTGGGAAAAGTAATCAAAGACCAAATTACGATTTTTTTTCGTAACTTGTTTACAAAAATTTTTCATGACTACGTCTTCACTGATAATTTTTTCGTGATACATACAGTCTAACTCACGAAAAAAAATATTGTCCAACATTAATACCGATTTAATAATTAAAAAAATTCACCATCGACGTAATTTTTTCATGAATAATATCACTATTTTAAAAAAAATTCCCTAGTACTCTGCCCCTGACAATCAATATAATAATATAGTTCTGATCCGATCCGATCTAGCTAAGTGATGTGATGGAATCACAGCGACTGTGATATTTTACTAAGAGTATTATATTATATTGGGCTGCATGCTATCTCAGAGAATTTGAGACGCCCAGCCATATTCTTCTTCTATTATTATAATTTTTTTGCTTGTGAATTATGGAACATTTACAGTAGGAAGTATATAGTTTATGACGCATAACGAAATAAATAAAATTATATTGTCATAAAACTCAATGGGATAATGCAACAGATTGCATAAGACTTGTAAATTGTAATCATGTTGTAATCATGATGAAGATATTTATTTTCGCTCAACCAAACTTAAAATTACTATTGAGAAACACTTAAGTGGCGTCGAGACGAGATCGGGACCATTTTTAATTTTTGATGGATTGTTCTGCATCAAAAAAATAATTAAAATTCCCCCAACAAAAAAATATTAAAACCGAGTACTTTACTACTGGTTTTGCATAAAATCCAAATAGAAAGGATATGAAAGGACAAAAGAGACTATTATTACTTCCAAATGGCGGGATGCTCTAAAATCTAACCACCTTGCCTTTAAATGGAAAAGTTAACACAACATCATCATCAACTTCTAATTTCCTCAAAACCGGCGCTTAACAACACTCGTCTCTCTCTCTCTCTCTCTCTCTCCATGGCCAAAAACAAAAGAAGCTTGGCCTGGCTCCTCTAAATATAGTTGGGTTGAGGTTTTGTTTTGGTAGAATTAATTGTTGTCATTTGGACACCCGTGAATTTCTCCCTCCTCTCACACACGCACACTCTTCTTCCTGTTAATAGATTTTTATTTCCGGCATCCTTGTTTGGGGAGTTCACAACTCACTCCTGGGGCTGGGGGTCTGGATTTTCACTTTTTGGTTGCTGCTATTGGGGCGTAGATTTAGGACAGCCTTTTTAGAAGCAGCAGTTTATTAAAGGGACAGCCTTTTTGGGAGGGCCCCACCCACCCCACCCTGTTGGCCTCTCTCCTTCTACCGGGAGGGAGGGCAGGGACTGGGGATACCCGGAACCAAACAGACAAGAAAGACAAGACATCGTTTTTGTGTCTGGTTTGTTTGTTTGTTTGGTCTTTGAATGTATTTTGTCATGTAATCGGGGGGATTGTGTGTACATCTGGCATTGTTAAAGAAAATGAGCTGCTTCTCTTGTATAAACTCAGACCGGAGAGACATTCTTAAGATCGACGTCGAGACGACCGGCCCCCGCTCCAGCACACGTCAGTCCTCCTCTCGATTGCGAATGTGTTTCTTTCCTTCTATCTTCTCCGCCTCTCTGTTTTTGCTTGCTGCATTCTTTGAAAAGTGTCTCCTTTGGCTAAAAGAATTGTGTTTTTTTTTTCTCCAAGGTAGCGGTAGCTCCAAGGGAAGAACGTATGCCGATGAAGGTAATGCGTCAATTTTGAAGGGGTTTCCTTCATTTTTTTAATCCCTTTTATGAAAAGATTAACAAGGAAAAATTGCAAGCATCTGGGAGGACTTAAAAAACTTTTCCTTGTTTGGGATGAGATGCAGAGAGCCCCAACTGGAAGGCCAATAGCAGTAAGAAGAACAGCCCAAAAGTCGGGAAGAACTGCCCAAATGACAGAAACCCTGAGGAGGGTGCACGTAGTTTCACCTTCCGGGAACTTGCAGCTGCAACCAGGAATTTCAGGGAGGTGAATTTGATAGGGGAAGGGGGTTTTGGGAGGGTTTACAAAGGCCTTCTTGATTCTGGCCAGGTGAATGTTCTTATTAATTCCAATGCAGCTCATTTCTCCTTCTTTTACCATTCGGTTATTGTTGTTGATCCTGTGATGCTCAGGTTGTTGCGGTGAAGCAACTCAATCGCGATGGCCTTCAGGGCTTTCAGGAATTCATTGTCGAGGTCCTCATGTTAAGCCTCTTGCATCATCCAAATCTTGTCACCTTGATCGGTTATTGCACCGCCGGAGATCAAAGGTTATTGGTGTACGAGTACATGCCAATGGGTAGCTTGGAAGATCATCTTTTTGGTAAGTCTGTTAAGTGCTTAACTGCTGGTGCATATGAACATTGTTTCATGTTAGTCCTAGTATCTTGTGTCAAATAAAAGATAAGGAGCTCCAAACTCCAGAGTATCCACCATGCTGTAGATTTTTATCCAACTGGCAATCTAGATTTTACTAGCTTGCTTTCTGTAAGAACACATTGAGACTCTCACCTATCTCTAAGAAATGTGGAAGACCGTGTTTGAGAGAAGATAATTGCTATGAAACACTTGATTCAGCAGGTTTTAGTTTCTTAGCTGACTCAAATTACCTGGATTCACGTGTTATTTGCATCATACCTTGTCGTCAGCGATCAATTATTGATAATTCATGGTTTCTGTTATTTCATTTCTGATCATGCCTGTTAGTTACTGTTATTGGCGTATTTTTCCTAGGGGGTTGGCTGTTCTTGTGACATAGATGGTTGTGATTCACAGATTTGGAGGCTGGCAAGGAGCCATTGAGTTGGGCCACTCGCATGAAAATTGCTGTGGGTGCTTCTCGTGGCCTCGAGTACCTGCACTGCAAAGCAAATCCTCCAGTCATCTACCGCGACCTTAAATCTGCCAATATCTTGCTAGACAATGATTTCAATCCAAAACTATCTGATTTTGGACTTGCCAAGTTGGGACCTGTGGGTGAAAACACTCATGTTTCAACTAGGGTTATGGGTACCTATGGATACTGTGCTCCCGAGTATGCAATGAGTGGGAAATTGACCCTTAAATCTGATATTTATAGCTTTGGTGTTGTCTTGCTGGAATTGGTCACTGGAAGGAAGGCAATAGACCGCTCTAAGAAGCCAGGAGAACAGAATCTTGTTTCATGGGTGAGTTGAAACAATTATTGTTTCCTCTAAAGCATGAAATCATTGTGTCTCATATTTAGATGCACAGTTTTTTACTCTCTGATCAAACAATCAAGATGCATTATACAAGGATCTTACATCTCTAAGTGTAATGAGCTAGCTGGTTTACTTGTAATGGATCAAAGTAATTGTCATGCATGTGTTTTCAAAGTTGACCCCGTTGGCGGATGATTCCTCATCCTGTTTTTCTTCTCCAGTCTAGGCAATTTCTGAAGGACCAGAAGAAGTTCTGCTATCTAGTTGATCCAGAGTTGCAAGGGAGATACCCTCGCCGTTGTTTGAACTATGCAGTTGCTATAATTGCAATGTGCCTTCATGAGGAAGCTAATTTTCGCCCTATCATCGGAGATGTTGTTGTTGCCCTTGAGTACCTAGCTGCACAGACTTCAGGTCCAGAACGCAATAGATCTAGGGAGGGATACAACATGTCGTTATCTCCTTCACCACAGCGCAAGGATGCAGTCTCTTTGCAACGGGATTCCAGGAGCAGATTCTCTGCTTAATCTGCGCAGAAACATTCAGATATTTGTAAGTTCACCGTTAGATAATGTGTCGTCATTTCCTTCTGGCAGTAGCTATAACGAAGTGAAGTGCTTCAGTGGTATCCTCCCTTTTCTTTCTTGTTTTCTTGGATTTAAAGTTGCATTACCTACAAATAGACACCGAACAACGGATCTAAATGGCAAAGTAAACTGCTCTACATGCTAAATGACTGTTTTTCATACTACACGATTTAAAATCTCAAGCTATCTGCACTCTAATAGCAGCATTGTTTCACTCAAATAATGGCACGACTATATCCCGATTCTTCATTGATCTCATTGCCTAGAACCGCAATGGAAGCAATCATGCACGTTGTCTGATCTCAGTTGATGGCATTATTGTATGTTTATCAGCTTGAATACATCTGTTATTACTTGTTGCTGCAGGTGCTTGGACTTTGATGGATAGAGAGTCTGCAAATTTAGATATATGATGCTTCTCCATGGTGGAAGGATATATATATACATATAGATGTATGTCATGTACAGTTCGTTTCGAGAAAAGTAATGTTCAATTGATTTGATTATAGCACATCCACAGATTCTACAAAATAAATATTATGGAATCATGTCAGAAACCTCAAGAGAAGCGGAGCAGAGGAGAGCAATAGATATGGTTAAATTCATAAATGAAAAGAGGCCAAGTTTGTAATTAAATGCATGGACTTGTTCTTATGTTTGACAAGATTAAGAAGATGAGTATACCGTGGACCTCGTACAAGACTTTTTTTTTTTCTAGAGTCGTAGAAGTGAGACTCGGTCCCTCGTAATAACACAAGTCCTGTCATGTCTAATTCCAGTTCCGTTGAAATCTAACGACCTGTGATGATAACATATTCTTCCTTAACTTGATAGTTTTTTTTTTCTTTCGGGATTATTAGCTGGAGATCAAAGAATTATATATATTTTAAGCAGCCGCATCCTATGTTAGATTGTGAGACGGGTTGAGTTTGCTCCCTTTTTCTCAAATTTGCTTTGTCGTTTCCCACCGCACCTTGCGCCACATATGTCTTTATTCATATTAAGCAATGCCTAACGTCACGAATTGTCAAAAAAAAAAAAGGCAAATTAGTTTAAATTTCAAAATTTTAGATAATATTAAATTTATTTTACCCTCAAACAAAAAAGTTTACTTCTGGAAGAGATGATAATTGATATACTATTCCCTAAAAGTTTAGATGGAAGATATGTTAATATCTTAATGATAAAATATTTATGATTGTATTTTTTTTTAATAACATAGAATGAGATGTCAATAATGGTAGATTCTAAATTGATTATTGTTATGATGCATGTACCAAGATAGTAAGAAAAACTACATTGATCATTCTCCTATTTTCAAAAAAAAATAAGGCTTCCCATATGGACCAAAGTAAGGGCAGAAGAAAGTCAGAAATAGTAGGGCAGAAAGTCAAAGGTTCTTCCGGGTGATGATTTCGAAAACCTGAAGGTGTTCTGATATATGTAAATAGTTTACATGGGAGGTCAATGAATAACGAGGTCAACGAGAAAAAGGTACGAGAGTATAAATAGGGGAGGAATATGTTTCGAGAAAACCATTAATGGACCACATTATAAATTTATATATACATAGGGCTGTTTCGTAGGTGTTTCATCTTCCTAACGAGGAACCTGCTTGGAAAATTTAACACCCACACTAAAACACATTTGCCCTCCCTTTTTTAAACTTCATTAAATCACACCCGACCAAGGCAACGAAAAAGCCAAAGAGGTAGAGCCCAGAGGAGAACCTGACCCTGTAAGTATCAACAACATGGGCAACTGTTTTGCTACACGAGCTAATAACCATCACACCCCAGCTTCTTCCTCCAAGCCTCCCCCTGCAGGTTATTTAACTGAATTTCAATTTTAACCAACTTGATTATTTTGTACATTATAATTGTTTTCTTCAAGATCCGGTAGACTTTGTGTCTAATTCAAAATCTTATAAATTAAATAAATTGTCGAAAATCTAATTCATTACTTTGGGATAACATGTTATATTGCCTTCCACAGGGAATTACAACATCAATCATAAAAAGAAACAAGTACAGCGAGGAGAAATGTTACCGGAACCCAGTAACGGCCAGCTTGGTCGCGTTAATGGACAACAAGATCAGGTTGCTTCCGCAAGAAGCAACGAAGGAGGCTCCTCGCATGGGAAGGGTACTATTATTGTTCCGGGAGAACCAAGCACCAGTAGTAGTGGTAGTAGTAGTAATGAGAGAGATAATGAAGGTGGAAGCAAGTTCAACACACCGAACCTGAAGATGTTCACCTTGTCGGAGCTAGTAAGTGCGACCAGGAACTTCAGACCCGACACCATGTTGGGGGAAGGTGGGTTCGGGAGAGTTTTCAAAGGATGGATCGATCAGAAGACTTATGCACCTTCTCGAGTTGGTGTCGGAATGCCCGTCGCCGTCAAGAAATCTAACCCCGATAGCGAGCAGGGCCTTAGAGAATGGCAGGTCAGTTTAAGAATCATTATTCTAACAAATTGCTTATTATTTTTCAAGCGTCGTTTTCTTGAATTTTTTAAGTTGTTAAGATTTTTATTTACAATAAAGAAAATAATAACAACAAATGCTGGACTAATTTTTGTTGCTAAATCATAATCCATTACATATAGCTAGCTGGCTTATGCTACATTGTGTTGTTCAGTTGTTGTATACGAATTAGATATAGAAAATATTTTATAATGGACTCCCCACGATTATAGTGACTTGCAGTTTGGACCAGCTAATAGTTGGATTGTTTTAGTGTCTTCAATTTACGATAAATTCTTTAATTCACTATCTCTTAAACTTTATTAAAAATTAAGTAGTGAAAATATTAAATTTCCATAAATATTCGTAGGTATAGAAACATGAGACATGATGGCATTTTAGGAAACACGTTTGGAAATAGAGGTGAGCATCTAGATAATCCAAATTCAAATTATCCGAAATTTCTGAAATTACTATTTTTTGATCTGAATTCGAATCCAAATAAAGAATTATCCGAAATCCAAAATCCAACATTATTTTGGATACGGATTCAGATAATCCGATTTTTCCAAATTTTTAACAAACGTAACAATGGTATAAATTCAGACCTTCGTAATAAACAACGGTGGTAAATAAATTCGGACCTTTAAATAATCATAAATCTACCTTTATTTTTATTTTGAGACAAACTTATAATAAAAAGCGTAACATTGCTTTGCAAAATGACATAATAAAATATAACTAATATCATAAGAGTTAGGATAATAAAATTAGTTTATTGTTTATAATAAATAAATTATAACAATTATAAAAAAAAATATTACTTGAGAGTTGTGATATATTTGAAAGAAATTGGGAGGCTCCATGAAGTTTGATTTAATTTCACAAACTACGTTTACCTTCAAATATTAATAAATAAAATATTTTACACAACTTTAAACATAAATTCTTAAAAATAGGAAAATTTTAACTACTATATAAGAGTTATGATAATAAGATTAGTTTATTACTTTATTATTAATAATAATATAATTATAAAAATTATAAAAATAAATATATTACTTTATAGTTGTGATGCGTTAAAAGAAAATTATGGCTTAGAAAATCAAGTA
>SOPF01029977.1:0-54384 GCA_012979155.1 Hypericum perforatum
TCTCAAATTTGGGTTATTAGAGGGCAGAGAAGTAACTTAATTCAGTCATGTAATTATTTTTTTTACAGAATTATTCTAGACGTTCAAATAGTTCAGCTTAGTACTTTCAAATGATTATGTTTAATTATAACCTATGATTCACTGATGTATATTTTTGAATAGTTTTACGCTGATATATATTTGAATATTTTTACTTAGATGTTCGCAGGGACGGATCCAGAAAATTTATACTATGGGGGCAAAATATTTATTTATTTCATGCAATTGACAAAAAAAATTTAATGGGAACAAATTAGTTAATATTAAGGGGGGCAAACTTTTTTTTTATTAAATATATATAAAAAAAAATTTTGTGGGGGCAATTGCCCCCACAAGTGACCATGTAGCTCCGT
Organism: Hypericum perforatum; assembly: GCA_012979155.1. Classification (NCBI taxonomy): domain Eukaryota; kingdom Viridiplantae; phylum Streptophyta; class Magnoliopsida; order Malpighiales; family Hypericaceae; genus Hypericum; species Hypericum perforatum. Next base: position 393 of record SOPF01029977.1, read on the forward strand.
CCCTGGATGTTCGCAAAAGGTCAAATAGTTTATTTAGATACGTTCAAATGAATTCATGCAATAGTTTAGTCACATATATTTGAATAGTTTATTTATATGTGTTAAATAATTTGGTTAGTTATGTTATTTTTTTTTTCCAAAAGAGTTATATACATCCTAAGTACAAGACTAAAAATAGCCCATGGAAAGATAACAGAGAGCTTGTGTTTTTGGTTTGTTTGTATTACTTGTCCTACTTTCATAAATAATTATATATATCAAATTTGAGATATTGGATATGAATTTTTTTTTGTTTATGTTTTCTATCACTTTTAGATACTTTAATCATTTTCAATTTGAATTAGCACTAATCGACGAAAGAATAGTGACGATATTATTTCTCGTAAAGACCGTCTCACCATAGTGCGACAAGAAGGGTATCGCCGGGTCGGCCACGGTGTAGTAAATTAAAGGCCTCCTAGAAGGACGAAAAGCATAAGTTAGAAATGGCAATACACATGACATGGACCGATATAGTAGTGATTTATTTATTATATGCAACTTTTTTCTTTGGTATAAATATACATAGAGATCATGATCATGTCTGATCACTTCCCATTGTCTTGTAGCTCATATGGAAACTATACACTTCTTGGACATTCAGGACTGGACCATACACCGCCATATCCAGTTGTTAGTCAAAAATAAAATTTATATCACCGGCACACAAAGCCAAATAAAATATTATCGAAAACGGTCGTGCTTTAAATCCAGATAATGTATTGATGTACAAGTCTTACAATGTAAGAATTGCAGGGAAGCGCGTACTAATTAATCACGTAGCAGAAACAATCCAAACAATGTATTGACGTACATCTTAACAAGCTCATATGTCTCTTAACGTGAGGAGACCAATTCAATAGATCAATTCGATGCATTGGTTAGCCCAAATGGCATCAAGTGATTTACAGTTTGCTGGCACTTGGTCTCGGGAGGCTTCCAAGTGCCTTGGCTTGCTCTCTTAAGACAAACTTCTGCACCTTCCCTGTTGAAGTCTTCGGCAAATCGGTAAAAATGACAGTCCTCGGCACCATGAAGCGAGGCAGGCGATCACGGCAGTATCTGATCAGGTCATCGGCAGTAACACTGTGACCGTCCTTCAACTTCACGAATGCACAAGGTGTTTCTCCCCAGTAATCATCAGGCCGAGCAACAATCCCGGCCTCAAGTACTGCTGGATGGCTGAAGAGTACACCTTCCACCTCAATTGTGCTTATGTTTTCACCACCTGAGATAATAATATCCTTTGATCGGTCCTTCAGCTCGATGTACCCGTCAGGATGCTTCACCGCCAAGTCCCCGCTTCTGAACCACCCTCCTTTGAGTGCCTCTTCAGTTGCTTTTGGGTTCTTCAGATAGCCATTCATCACAGTATTGCCTCTGAACATGACCTCGCCCATAGTCTTCGCATCTGCCGGTACACTCTTCATGGTGACAGGATCTTTAACATCAACTTCTTCCAGACCAATGTGCTGCAACCCCTGGCGGGACTTCATCTTTGCCTGGACATCTCGGGGCAAGGAACTCCATTCTGGTTTCCACGTGCAAACAGTCCCGGGACCATAGGTTTCTGTCAAACCATAGGAGTGGATCACATCGAAACCCAACTCTTCCATCTTGAAAAGCACCTGCGGTGGTGGTGGTGCACCGCCAGTCATCACAGTTACTTTCTGCAGCAATGGCTTCTGTTCGCTGGCTGGGGCATTTATTAGCATGTTTAAGACAGTTGGTGCACCCCCCATGTGAGTCACACAATGACGAGAAATGCTTTCAAATATTACTTTGGCCATCACATTTCTTATGCATATGTTAGTACCACCTTGAGCAGCAACACCCCAGGTCATGCACCAACCATTGCAATGGAACATGGGGACACACCATAGGTATACTGGCAATGTGGCCATTTCATTCAGAAGAACAGCTGCAAGAGAATTAAGATAAGCTCCTCTGTGACTGTAAACAACGCCTTTAGGGCTCGACGTGGTGCCTGAAGTATAATTCAGCGCTATCGGATCCCATTCATCTCTCGGCCACCTAATTTCGAAGTTAGGCCCTCCTGTCGCCAAAAGACTCTCGTAGTCCAAGTATCTAGTCCCGGCAGAGGATACATTAACCGGTTGGCCGTCATCTGTGATTACAACGACCTGGGGCAAGCTGGTGGTTTTCTTGGATAGAATCTGCAGTGCATCTCTAGTAACCTGGACAAGTTGGGACTCCACAAAAATGATCTTGGCCTCCGAATGTCCCAATAGCAGAGCGACCATCGCTGGGTTGTGGCGGGTATTAAGCGTGCAAAGAACTGCCCCAGCCATTGGAACACCGAAATGCAACTCGTACATTGCCGGAATATTCGAAGCCAATGCCGCAACCTGCTCAAATCGTACAACCAAATCCTCCAATGTAAACGAGAAAATTCTTGCAGTAACTACTACATGATGTCAAATATTCAAAGTATGCAACGAAACAAATCATTATTGCTATAGCTGTGGTTGTTTCAACTTACTACTCACTCATCCTCTGAGACAGGGGAGGTATTTTAGAGATGGGTTCCATTGAACTGGATGCAAGCAAAAAAAAAAAAAACCCAAATTTGGTAACTTTTCGGAATTATCATGGTCGTTAGAATCTTTATATCCAAACTAAAAAAGGTGTTGGATTGGGATACGTCACGGATCGTTAAGTACTATTTCTGTCTAAGAACTCAATACAATTACAAAACATTCTAATTCATTACACATAGACCTCCCTCGTTGGTCTTGTTGGTAAGAAATCATTAATTTTCTACTCTCTTTTTTTCAATTTTCTGGTATAATAAAACAGAAAATGGAAACAGTAGTAAAAGACAAAGAACTAATTTTTTGGTGAAAAAAAGACAAAGAACTAATTAGCATCACAGAGTAGAGAACTCACAACGTCGCCGTATCCGATACGGAGGAGGCCGGAGATAGCGGAGGCGAGGCTGAGGCATCTCTCCCGAGTCTGCCTCCACGTGTACCTGACGTCACCGTAGACGACCGATGTCCGCTCCCCGTAGACGACCGCGGAGCGCTCCAAGAAGCTGATGGGCGACAAGGGGACGTGGTTGGCCGAGCACTTGACAACTCCTTCCATCTCCGCCGGTCCACTTAGTCATTCACTGTCTTAATTTATTTAATTTGGTTCCGACCAATAACTAATTTATTTAATTTTAATTGTCACTTTTCTTCTTCTTAGCTCTTTGATTATGATGCCTCTTGGTGCGTGCAATAATGATCCACCACGTTTCTACCTAAAAAAAAATTAATGATCCACCACGGCACGCCACAGATAAGATGGAGAGGAAAAAAGGGGTTTTTTTTATGTGGGTAAAAGTGTAATAATATTATGATGTTAATTTTTTTTGGTGTAAATATTATGATATTAATTAAGAAGAGTCATGTACATATCCCCAAAGGCCAAAACCAACCAAGAGGGTGGAGAGGTCACGGAGCTAAAAAGGTATTTGGATAGCTACTTTGGATGATTCGAGATTTTCTGTTTTGAGCGCTACGGACCATTCGGATTCTTCACGTAATCTTTGCATGTGTTGGGATGGATGTTTTTCGCTAACACTAGTATGGAAACCTATAGCTTGTTTTATGGAAAATAAAATTAATTTTTTTTTATCACTTTTTTATATTTACAATGAGTTTTATAGGATTATTGTTTCTTTTTCAAGAGATAACCACTAGTGATGAGTTTTATTTGTAGGTCACAAGAGCTCAACTAAAATGGGAAAAATGAGAAACCTTGTTGCGGCATAATTGTCGTCGTTTTGCTTTATGGACTTTTCGCAATGGGTTTGGGCCAGACCGCTGTAGCGTATTCTACGTATCATCTCACGGTCCATGTATAATTATGGATCCATAACATGTACACATCCGGGCCCAACTCAAAATTATTTATTTGTTAACGATAACAATTTTTGTAGATTTGAGCTAAATAAGTTACTAAATGTGTCGATTTTTTTTTAATAAATATTTAATATATTTGTATGTGACAAATAGATTTTTTTGGTTAAATTAAAACAATTTGAAAGTCAAAATATCTCAATCAAAGAAAAGGATCCTACCATTATCATAAAAATCTGACAAACCAAAGCGAAACCATACAAAGTTTCTTATGATTACCCACATTAATTGACTTCATTTATTTTCCCGAAGGTCATTAAATTGAGTTGATTAATAAGGACAATCCGGGCCAAATTGGATGGGAAAAAGTGACCGTTACGCGCTCCCCTTGTTATTTTAAACCCCAATCAAAATAAGAGAGAGAATCACGGGACCAAGAAAGATATTGACAAAACCGAAGGAGCCAGCCAGCCTTCTCTCTCACGCCGAATTTCAAACCTAAAACCCACAAAGAAAAAAAGGTGTAATAATTAATAATCTTTCTTTTTCTTCTTCCATTTCCGATCCATTCTACTGTTACTTCTCAACTCTCAAACACCTCCCGTCTTCTTCTTCTTCGTTGGTTCTTTCTTTGTGTTGCAGTTTCCTTTTTCAAATTCCATCTTTGGAGGAGAAATAAATAAATGTCAAGAATGAGAACCTACGGGAAGCCGCCGCTCGCCAAGTCCCCGGTTCGCCTCCTGCCACGCCGTGGCACCCGGTCCGAGGTCACTGCCTCCCTCCAAACCCCTCCAGGTTTGCCTTTCTTGATCCTTACTCTTCCAGATTCCTCTGCCTGGATCCACTGTGGTTTAGATTTCTGGTGATTTAGGGCTAATAATTAGGGGTTGTTTGTTTGATGAGTATTAAACTTGATCGTTATAGGTTCGCTTACCAAATCACAGAAGCGGCTGAACCCTACTTGGAGCGAGGAGGATACGGGAATGCTGCGACAAGAGTACCAAACCATATCGTGCGAGTTGCGTGCTCTGGCTGGGATGGTGAACGATGAACTCCGCAACGGAGGGGCAGCTCCGAGCCATAGTGTGGCGGGTGTGAAGTCGACCAGACAGTCCAGCTCATCTTTATTTGAAAGGGGAAGGATGTACGAGGAGTACTCGGCCAGGAGGAGCGAGAGGCTGAATAGCAAAAGGAGGTGTGGGAACAGCAACAAGAAGAGCAGTGAGGCATTGCGGGAGTTGAAGACTCCGTCGTATAAGGCTCGGCTAGGGGTGACAGTTGAGTCATCCAAGAAGGGCAGGGAATCTCGGGTTGCAGAGAGTTTCCGAAAATCGATGTCTTCTGCTTATTGTTCTTCTGCTCTGCAGGGGACCCCCAATGCTGCTGCAGCTGCTACCTCCGCGGCAGCTAGTACTACTCCGAGGTATATGCTTAGGAGTATGAGCAAAGAGAACAACATGAGGAAGCCTGCTACCACTGCAACAGCTATTCCTCTTTCTATTGGGGTTAGGAGGACTATGAGGATATAAGGCCTCTCTCTCTCTCTCTCTCCCTCAGTTTGATTTGATCTGATCGAGGCTTGGTGTTTTGACATTACAATCTGTTGATGGAGACAACAGATTGTAATGGATTTGGTGCCACACTGTTGGTGTGTAGTTTGTTATAGGATGTTGCCTAATGGCATTTGGATTGCGAAAACCATTAAATCATTTGTTGCATTGACCCGGGCAGTTTTCTCCTTATTGCGTGAATTCGAGTTTTATAGTCTAAAATTACAACTATCCACCAGCACAGGCCCTTAAGAATGCTAATGACGACGCATCCTCCTTTCCAAAACGAAGTGCTTAGCTGGTCTAGTAAAGAAAAGCGAAATCCACCAGATACATTGTTCAACCCATTAACGCGCAATGTACAAAATTTGCCAATTTGGTCACAAGTCCTATGTAGTAACGAGAAGATAGGCTAGGCCTTTCAAATATTCAACTATCTCAGACCCTCCCAGCTTTGAACTGCCGAATACTCGGTCAACAAATGTTATTGGAACCTGCAACAACAACAAGAAGGGGAATCAATTGGGAGCTTCTAGCAAGAGGCGTAACTTTATACTTGAAAATGGCAAGAGGGCTATATACAGTTGGCCAAGTATTTGCAGATGCACCAAGGACATTCATGGCGCAAGAGGGCTATATGTATACAGTTGTAACACACCAGATACAAGTCAGAGGAAGCTCTTGTCTTTTGAAAGGACAGTTCTTGAGCAATTACATGTGAGAAATGACGCACACACTTGGACAACAAACAAACAAGCATGTGCGTCTCTTGATTGTTATATGCCTATTTAGTAAAAAAAAAGGGGGGGTTTCATAATACATACCTCCTCAATGTGGTAGCCTTTCCTAGAAGCCCGGACAATCATCTCCATTTGAAAGACATATCCCTTGCTAACAACAGAACTTATGATATCTTCAAGCGCTGATTTCTTGTAAAGCCTACAGGGGAGAATGCAATGTAGTTAGTCATCACCACACACAATCTTCAAGCTCGAAATACTGAGTGGAAAGCTAACAAAAATTTCACACCCATACCGGAAAGATCCAGTCAAATCAGATACACCTGGCCATAAAAATGTTTGTGCAAGGACATTGGCACCCCTGCTTGTCAGCTTGCGCATTAGATTCCATCCATGTACCCCACCACCTTTAACATAACGAGTCCCAGTAACAATGCTTGCACCAGTCTCCGCTTGTTTCCTCAAGAAGATAGTCGAGAAGTTCCAAAGACTTGATTAGTCGGGCATCAAATTTTGCCGAACATTCAACGAAGAAAAAGCATAAAACTCTTACTTAATGAATCTTGGCAAGTACTTTGGCTGCAAAAGAAACAGCACAAATCAGCAAAAGACTTTCAAAACAGTGATCTTGATCATATGACAAATTTGGCAGAGTGACTCAAAAAATGTTTCTGCTAAAAGGAAGGGGGAAGCAGTTACAGAAGAGCATGGAAATCCTATTCGTGCATCTGCCACAAGATCAGGACTCAAGTAGTATGCATGCTGTGCTTACATGGTGGGACAAATCAGCGTCCATAATCACGACGAAATTTCCGGATGCGTGCTTCAAGCCATGGACATAAGCCGTCCCTGAAAACCGAAAAATGCATCACAAATCACACTGATATTCTTCACACCATTCAATTAACTCCGACACACGACCACGTACCTAAACCAAGCTTCCTAGGCCTCGGTCTCAACAACTGCAATCATTTGATGTCAAAACATCAACTCCAATGAATAACAGACCAAATATAAAAGAAAGAGAAAAAAGGCAGGGGAGCGTGCGAGCGAGCAACAACATACGATGCGATCTTCTCCGTAGACTCGCTGTAACTGCTTAACAATGTCCTGAGTTCCATCGGGACTCCCGTCATCCACCACTATGATTTCGAAATCCACATCCCTAACAACCACAACAACAAACAACAGACTTCAGATCCTACTCTTCTTCTCTCATTTTTTTCCGGAATTTAATCAAATTTCAAAAAAATAAATTTCCCAAGAATAAAAATTGACGGAAGGGAATCTAAATCGTAATACTCGAAAATTGAGCTGTAGGAATAAAAAGAGAGAAGGAAGGGGGGGATTACGGGAGGTGCTTGAAGATGAGGAAGACGATGATGGCGATATTGAGACGCTCGTTGTAGGTTGGGATTATGATACTGTACTTCTCCTTCTCCTTCTTCTCTTCCTCCATAACCATCCTTTCTTGCGCGCTTCACTTCTCTCTCTCTCCTCTTGTTTTCCTTCTCTTTCTTCCTCCTCCTCCCTGACTTCTTTCACATTATGGGCCTGAATATTTGGAGGCCCGAAAAGAAATTAAAGCAAGGCCCATTTCTGTAATTTGAAAGCCAAGCCCAATCTTGGAGCTTTCTTTCCAAACTTTTAGCCGATTCCGCTCATCTCTGATGCTCAAATAGAAATAGAAGCAAACAAATAAAATTAGCCAGTTCAGAATGCCATGCCCATCATCGAGGGCTAGCTAATAATGCATAATTATTTCTTAGAATCAATTTGTTAGTTAAGTGCTAGTCTCTAAATTAGCAGCCTTTTGAAAGTTATAATATAAATCTGACTACTCCGAAGTTCACATATTATTATGGATTCATATTTATTTAAAATAATGTGTCCGAGTAATGAAAATGCGACTAGCATTTAAACACGGAATTAAAGTGATAGAATTCCTCCAATCCTGGACCTAACACATGAAATTCGTAAAAGATATTGAACTGAAATTGAAACTACTATAAACTTTCGTGCTACATTGCGCCCGGTGTCTGTATATATAAAACAAATAATATTGACGGTGCAAAGCGAGTAAAAAGAGAGGAGGAGCCAAAACGGTGCGAAATCGGATCGGGGAGAAAGATTTAGCAGTTGGGAATTAGGGTTTTAGTGCAGAAGAAAGAAGAAGAAGAAGGATGAGCAGGAGCTTGGGGATACCGGTGAAGCTGCTGCACGAGGCGTCGGGACACGTGGTGACGGTGGAGCTCAAGAGCGGGGAGCTGTACAGGGGGAGTATGCTCGAGTGCGAGGATAACTGGAACTGCCAGCTCGAGAACATCACCTACACCGCCAAGGTCCTTCCGTTATTTCCTCTTTCTTTCTTTTTCCTTCGTTATAGGCACTGTGAATAAAGAAACCCCAGGGTTAGGGTTGGCGATTGGGTAGTAACGGATTGCGATCCCTAATGCAGTGTTCGGATACGGGGCTTAGGTGGAGGGATATCTGTTTGTGTGAGGAAGAAGCCCTGAGGTTGCCTGACTCTTTGATGGAGGAAGAGTCCAGTCTTGTAGATTTGTGCATAGGGTTTTGCTGTTGTGCCCTTTCCTTTTGCACATTTGGGGTGCTCTCATTCTCGTCTTCTTGTTGTGTACTGTTGGTCGGTTTATGTATTGTTGTTCTCGGCTTTTCTCTACCCTCCTTGCTAGTCTTCTTATCGTATTCCTTAATGTACTGTTGTTCTTGGCTTTTGTGCTTGGGTTTGTGGGTGATTTCTAAGCAGTTGGTCGGTTTTTTGTTTATTGAATACTATGATTCATCTTTGCACATCACACTATCAGTGGTGTATATTATATTTTCTGGAGATTTGTGATTTGCATTAGATTGGTTTTCTTAATTTGTTTTGTTTCGTGTTGTATTACGGATGCTGATTTTGCTTGGTCGTGCTCAGGATGGAAAAATCTCGCAGCTTGAACACGTTTTTATTCGAGGCAGCAAAGTCAGGTACTGTATAGCTTGAGATATTTTCCACTCGCTTATTTGTTAATTGACTCCAAGTCTTGTCTAAAGAATTTTACATTTGATAGGTTTATGGTCATACCAGACATGTTGAAGAATGCTCCCATGTTCAAGCGTCTGGATGCTAGAATCAAAGTATGCTTCTCTCTATCGTGTGAATATCCTCTTTGGCTCATACTCTCTTTTGCAGTTTTAAGTTTTTGGGATGTTCAATTCTTTGTAGGGTAAAAGTGCATCTCTGGGAGTTGGAAGGGGCAGATCTGTGGCAATGCGCGCTAAAGTAAGTCTTGGGCTTCAACCCCTCAATCTTCTTGCGCGGTGCAGGTTTATGCCCCTGCTTCTCATCTACTTTTGCTGTTGTGTAGGCTCAAGCAGCTGGCCGTGGAGCACCACCAGGCAGAGGTGCTGTGCCACCTGTTAGGAGGTAACTGCAGTCCGGCCGATTCAAATCCTTGGCTGTTTGCCTCTGTCAACTGTGGCCTGCATGTGCTGAGCTTCTGCATTAGACCCGTTCTTATGGTGTAGGATATGACTATTCTTGATGCGTGGAAATTGGATCTTTGTCTAGAGTTGAGTTGGTTCTCGTATGTATTCAGCCCAGAATTTTTCTGTAGTGATGCCATTGCGGCTTGATTTTATCTGCTCCCAACTAGTCATGTTTTTTTAAAGAAACCACCTTGGAACGTTTTGTGAGCTTACATTTTCTTCCTCTTAATCGTTACTGAAGACCGACCATTGAAATTGTTTGCAGAATGTTACGCTATTATGTTACAGCTGTATGATTCTCTGGGCAACCATAGATTGACCTTTATTAAGTAAAAACGGCGGAATAAGGTTCCCTTCAGAGATGATTGGTTGTGGATCCCCATCCGTTCACTGGCTTTTGTTGCCTCGCTATTTAGACTTTTAGTACTCTAATAGATCAAACCAAATAGTTACAATGGCAGCGCATTCCAGACAAATGATTTATTGCCTGAACTGTCATTATTATTATTAGGGTTAATTACTCTCAGGTTCCTGAACTATTGACGATTTTGTAATAGGGTCCCTGTGTAATTTGAATAAGATTTAAGGTCCCTGTGTTATAACGAAATATTACTCCCAGGTCCCTGGCTTAACCTTCGCTGACATCATCAATTTTTTTTTATTTTTTTAACACTGAATTGACCAAAATACCCTTAAGCCAAAAATAAAAAAATCCAAAAAACAAAATAAAAATTAGGGAAAAGTACAAAAAAAGTCCTGTGGTTTCACTTTTAGTCCTCCGAACCTAAATTCGTCCCGAACCTATGAAAAATTTCTTTTTTATCCCGTTTTTTTTACATTTTAGTCCCAAATCTCAAATTTTTTTCAATTATTTTTATTATATCATAAATTCGTCCCGAACCTATGGAATTCCGGAAATACCCCTCACCCGCTTCCGAATTTCACCAAACGCTCAACATCAAAGTCGTAGATCTAGATCTTACGGATCCTCTCGTTTTGGAATTGCTCGATTCGAAGTATGTATGCGAAAGTTATGATTTTTTTTACCGAAAGTTGACGAACTAAGCCTATCAATCATAACATGTCACCTTTTGGGGAAATATGTGTAACTTTTTCGTGTGAACTCCGATTTAGATGATTTCAAATCGGGTAGGTTTGCAACACATTCGTCTACGACTTTTGTGTTGTGAATTTTGTGATTTGAGCCTTGCGTTTTTAAGTTTCATGTGATTTCAGTTGGTATTAGCATTGATAGGCTTAGTTCGTCATTTTTCGGTAGAAACATCATAACTTTCGCATACATACTCCGAATCGAGCGATTCCAAAACGAGAGGATCCGTAAGATCTAGATCTACGACTTTGATGTTGAGCGTTTGGTGAAATTCGGAAGCGGGTGAGGGGTATTTCTGAAATTCTATAGGTTCGGGACGAATTTATGATATAATAAAAATAATTGAAAAAAATTTGAGATTTGGGACTAAAATGTAAAAAAAACAGGATGAAAAAGAAATTTTTCATAGGTTCGGGATGAATTTAGGTTCGGAGGACTAAAAATGAAACCACAGGACTTTTTTTGTACTTTTCCCTAATTTTTATTTGTTTTTTGGATTTTTTTATTTTTGGCTTAAGGGTATTTTGGTCAATTCAATGTTAAAAAAATAAAAAAAAAATTGATGATGTCAGCGAAGGTTAAGCCAGGGACCTGAGAGTAATATTTCGTTATAACACAGGGACCTTAAATCTTATTCAAATTACACAGGGACCTATTACAAAATCGTCAATAGTTCAGGGACCTGAGAGTAATTAACCCTTATTATTATCCTAAAACTACATCCTCATCTGCAACTCGGAAGGACTTGTGTCCTCGATGACAAATGAACTCGGGAGTTAGCAAATATATAGCAAACTGGTAAGGCAGACCATTACTACAAAACATTGTCCACAAGGTTAACCTGGTCTAGCCTCTAGACAAGAAAAACTGCTCGTTCTATATCAACACAGGGGGTACCAACATATGATGATGCATCAGGTTCTTGTGGCTGCAGTTGGCCACCAGTGGTTAGACTAATGGAAGTAGCCGTAGAGTTCCATGAAGCAGATGGACAGATTCCACGGATTTGAGCTGTCTGCTGTTGGTCCTGTGAGGAGAACCCTGAAGAATCGGAAAGGTAGTAGAGCATTAGGCCCTGATATCGCCCACGACGCATATTGTGCAGGTTTGCATATCGTCTGGTCGTTCTCATGAATTCTCAAGTTTGTCCATGCTCTTCCATCCATGGATCCCTGCACAAAATTAAAGGAACTCGTCAGGTTCTCTCCTCAGATTTGTTAACAGCATATTTTCTTGCACACTAGCGGGAAAATATTATCCCACCGAGGTGAATGAAAAGATTTTGCACAAAATGGGGCCCCTTACCTGAAAGTTCCAGGATCTAACATATGTTCTTGAACCATCTTGTCTTAACGTGTAGTAGTTGCACATGAGCTGCAAGAATTGAGAATCAAATGGCAGATGACAAGTCAGAGAACGTACAATGCATGCTGGAACAGTCTCACAGACAAAAGTAGAGAAAAGAAGAATCTTCTCAAAAAAAAAGAAAGAAGAAGAGGAGGCATAATCGCACGTAATAATTCCAAATGATGAGACAGAGACCGAACCTGGTGATCTTGGCCAAGGTCAACCATCCACCAAGTACATTTGTTCCCATCCTCCAACCGGGGCCCAGCAAAAGATGTTCCCTAGCAAAATATAACTCACTCAGCCAATTGTAAGTAAGAATGTTCACCAAATCCATGATGATGACCGTAGTGTCTGACCTGATAATTTCTTGACACCAACACCTTCGGATCGGTGTATCTGGAGGTGGGACTACTAGCTGCGATAGTTATTCTCTAGCATTACGTAAAGACGTCATAAGAATGGTATACCACTATAAATATCTAATCCAAATTCTTTGGAGCATACGAGACTAGAAAAGTACCTTAGCTAGAACCGGATTAACCCATTGATGTTGCCCGTAAGATGTGCCAGCAAAGTAGAGAACGCCATTGCTGTCCCCGTCACATATGTACTGGAGCTCTTTGTAGCTAGAGCGCCTATGGTGAAACCTTGGACTGCAACAACCAGGTATGTCAGCTATGACATCCTTGTAAATAGCACTTTGCTTAACATCTTGTCATAAGATCATGCACCAAAGTTCACATCATCTTAGATGTAACATCAAAGAGTGGAGGGAACTTCCCATGATCACTTACTTTTTGTCACTTCCGGGAAAAGGCAGTCCAAAATTGACATACTTGATAGCCTCCTTCACCTACGACATGGGATTAAGAGAATAAGAAGACATAAGACAACTCACTTCGCTTCCTCTTTTTAATACCCTTACAGAATGGTGGACTTACGAGATCATCACAAACGCCAATGAACTTGCAAAGATTGCTCTGTTCTAGCTGCAACATATGTTACAAGAAAACACTTAAGAGACTTCAATACTCGTCGGGCTCATTATCTCATTTTAGATTCAATGTACCTTCTCAAGCAAGTTTTGTGGAAGCAATGGAAAGCGCACATTAGGCAATAAGTTATCAACCGACTCGAGCCTTTCCTTGAAGAGGTATTCGGGAGTAGAACAGGCCATCAGCTCATCCACCGTTTCCCATCCACATGGCTCTTCGGCTCTCATGCACCACATCAAAATTGCATCGAGAACCTTCTCTTCAGATGTTACTGTCAGATCTTGATGCTGCAAAACACACCATCGCTAGGTTCATGGATGATAACCCATTTACACCAAACTGACTTGGAAACATCAAGGTTCAAAAGGGTGTAGTTTGACCCAACGTATCTATCCCCAGAGGTCTTCAACAACTCATCAATCAACTATGCTGTTGAATTGCTTCCATTATCAACCTCACCAACATGGAATTTGCACAGATGATGCATAATGATCCAGACATTACAACCTTTCTATTGACTTTTCAGAAGTACCAGTCTAGACTCTATCCACCTCCATACAAACTACCTTAATCAACACATACATCCACAGTTCTAAAATTTTGAAAATAGAACCCACCTGAAGGATACTGGCAAAAGTTGTGTCATCTAACATGATGAAGTCAAGGTTTGCTGTTGTACAAAAATCAAAGTGCATTGCAAATTTCCTCTGGCAACTCTCTGCGACAAGTTTACATGCCGGTATTTGGGAGACCACTAGCAAGATTGAACATACAGAATCCTGCAACAAAGTTCAACAGTTAGCACCAAAGCAGTTATCCAACAACTCCCAAATTTGTCTGCTTCCATCGTCCACTAAACTTGAGCATAATAGAAAAACTGTTGTGGAATGACCTTCTGCCACTAGGAGAACTCCATCCCTGCATAATACATGCACATGAACGGTATCAATATATTAATTCTACTCTGAGGGACTTCTTCATTTGTTTCCCATACCGCAAGTCACTCCCTCCTTATCTATTCTAGCTGAACAAGATTCACAATGAGACAAGAACAAGGAACAAAGATGAGATAACAGCAAACATTTTAAAACTGAACACGTGAAAAGTTAGGGTAAATTACCTCAGAAAGGCACTCTAACAATGTTTTGCAGCACTCTTGATAAAGCATTGTGACCCCAAACTGATCAGAAAATATAAGCAGCTCAAGCAACAGAGTCCCGAAGTCCACATCATTATCCAAATGGAGTTCGCCACTATACATAAAATCAAGCATGACACTCAAAGCTTCTGCGGAAACATCTGCTAAATAAATCGTAGAAGAACTAGTCTCACTCATCCCATTGGTGAACATCTGCAAAAAAGATGGTTCTCTTAGTCACAGTGCGATGATAGAGAAGTAACAGGGATCAAAAGATTAGGCAAGAAAAATAAACTGGCTCAGCAAAAAGCACCAGATAAGCATAATTCATTTATCGAAAATTTATAACTCCACTATCTGCTTAGTGCTTCTCTTGCCTCATGGTCAATGGATAGATTTTGAAAGAGTCAATCAGAAACTGATAGAATATGCTATACAAAGGTAATGAATTAGACACATCAAAGTTGCGCATACGAGGGAATCTGACCTTTGCAAATGGCAAACTCCACAAACCAAAGATAACTTTATGAGCCTGAGCGACAAGACCATGCGCCTCAAGATTAACTTGTACATCAGCGTACTCTCCAGTAACATGTAATTGCTTGAGCCTTTGCACACTGATTGGATATCCAGATGGGAAAGTTCTAGCTCCATGTGTATGAGAGATAGGGCAAGATAATTCCACCTTCTTACCAGAGTCAAACAACTTCTTATTCAGCTTGAACCTTTCCACAGTTTCCTCACACTGCTTTGCTAGCGGCATCACTTCAAATTTTAAACTTAACGCCCACAGAGAACCAAGTTGTGGTTCTGAAATCTATTTTAGAGCAAACACCAACAATCAGACCAAATGAAAACAGGACCGTACAACTCTGTGTATTAGAAACAAGCTTAACATCATCAATCATAATAAGCAAAATACAACGTTGAAACTATATTCATGAACCATACCTGGGTCTGGCCCGCGTAGATATACTGAAGAAGGGCATGCAGAGTCGCATAGGGTATGTCCTGCAGCTGTATCACATCTTCTCTTGATGAACTCAAAGGGAAAGTGCCAGATGCTTGCAGTATGACTTTATGAGCTGGGACAGGTCTTTCTTCCTCACCGACAATGAAAAACACGTCAGATAATTCCCAGTTTTCAAGAAAATAATCAAGCCCCCACTGGTTATAGCCCGCCATCTCATCTTCCAATTTCTCTTGACCATCATCCTCCATATCGAACTCTCTGGATTCAAGTTGTTTCCACATCAACATATGATTGTGCTGCAAAGGCAGCACATTGACATTCCTATAGCCGACGTGTTTATCCCAGCTACTAAGCCCCACATACTGGACAGTGCAATTAGGGTTGGAATCTAACCATTCAAAAACAGTATTCTGAAAAGGGTATCTTCCTTTTCCGACACTAATCAGCCCATCATAAACACTGATCCAATAACTCTGATATGTGGAAGTACAGCATAGTCCAATGCCTTCTGCATCGACCACCGTTTCACCATCTACCTCGATCTTCAACCTTCTATTCCTATGGCTCCCAATAATCACAGTGTAATGAGGACTATTATCCCTCTTATAATGATAGTGCTCGCTCCCAACGTTCTCCCTAAACACCACAGTGACATCATTCAGAGCAAAAGCATCAAAAGCAACACAGCCTCTACCTGCCTCCCGGAACTTGAAGTCTTTCCTCCAAGCACACTGAAACGGTGCGACTGTGAGAAACTTCTTCTCTTTTCCCTCCATAGTCTCTCGTAACTAACAGTGTGTTTCAGTAGATTCTCTCGCTTCGAGTCACTTCAACCAAAATGGGTATTACTTATAGGAGTATGAAGATAACGAAAGCGAACGCTGGCAACACCTGATCATAAATATGGAAACATATAAAAGAGATAAATTTATCGAGATTTTTATATCAACCGACTGGCTCAAAGAGTATTAATAGTCATAAGAAATTCCCATCAAACCAAATTGATAGCAAGACAACTAAAGTGAAAGATACATAACAAAGGTTGGAGCTTGGACACATCACTGTCAAGAGATAGTGGAACCCAGAAAATCAACAAGCCAACTTGACAAAAGATCTTGGAGGAGCAAAGCAAAACAAAATAGCTAATAGAGTAGGAGACAGAAACGCACGCGTCAACCCTACACCACATTCTCATCCCAAGGACAATAAACTCCACATATGCCAAAAAAATATCAGCACACCAACGACGAACCTTGGTTTACCTCCAAAGTTGACCCCCTCAAAAAAAAATCAAATCTTTAGGCTCCAAATAACTTAAAGATCCAATCTTAATTAGAATTAGCAACCTGGTAGCAGAAAGAAGATCCAAGTGGGTCCCCAGAAATCCACCTTTCGCCTTCAAAAGCTAAACCACGCTAACCAGAATCAGGAAATTATAGGTAGAAACTGAAAGTTGTAAACTTGATGGAAGGGGAAGAAGGGAAAGTTCCTTGTTAAATCCAATGTATTTGGAATTGAAATGGATTAGGTTGCCAGATCAATAAATCGTCGGATTCGGATTTTTTTTCGGGGCTGGAGGAGTATGACGTGGCTGCGAAGTCGTGGCTGCTTCTGCCACGTGAATCTGGTCATCTGGACCAAATCCAACGAAACGACAAACAGATATATTTGGCAATTTATGTCAGTTTCCTTTTTAGTATTTTTTTTAAAAAAAAAATACTTAAGTGTTATGTGATTTTACAAATTTTTATTCGGAACTTTGTGATTTTAAAATATACCAACAAATTCAACTTATTCCATTATTATCAATTGAATCTCCTGCTTGATTCGACATCTTTTGTCTGTTTTTGCGTTTAATAGCTAACTTGGATTGTCATGCAAAATATTTTATCTCAATGTCTTATCTGATTGTAGTGATGTGGACACGTGGTCATTGGTAAATTACGTTTTTAGTATCCAATTTTCGATAAATTTTCAGAAACCCTGTTGTCAGCCCACAAAAAAATCCATTATCCCCTTCCTCGGATTGCATCCATACTCGTCGCCGGCCAAAAACCTTGATTTCCTTCTAAAAACAACCTTCGGCCGATTCCAATTAACCGACATCCAAGAACCCAATTCCCGATTCCAAGAACTGGAGCGATTTCCCCTCTCCCAATTCTTAACTCGTGCTACTCTCCGGCCAATGAGTTTTTTTCCAATTGACACTGTCATCGTCGCTCCCCGGAGTTGTTCTCGCCGCCACCGTCCTCCTCTTCAGAGGGCAGCCGTTCTCGTTGTCCAACCCAGAGCGGAGCGTCGTCTGTTCGAGGGAACTGGAGAATCTCCGATGAAAGTGAGGTCAGTGAACCGATCTATCGTCGATGGCGAACCAAAGTACTCACATGTCGTCGAGGTCGTTCGCTACCTTGTTGGTAACTCTCGGCGATGCTCGAGTTATCTCGGCTGAACATGTCACCGGCCTCTTCATCGGAGAAGCACGGGATTATCGTCGTGGATTGGATTTTTGGTTGTTAGGTGCTTCGTGACTAGGTTTTTACTTGTTGGATTGTCGTGGACGAGAAAATCGGGTTTTCGAAAAGTTGTTAAAATTTGGTTCTAAACAGTAATTTATCGATGATCATTATAGGTGATATACTTGGATAAAATATTTTGCGTGACATTGACAATAGTTACTAAAAGCAACGTATATTTCGACAAAAAAATGTTAAATGCGACGGAGATAAAAATTGAAAATAATTGAAATTAGTTGAATTATTTGTTTCTTTTAAAACCACATAATTCTAAATAGAACTGGTAAAATTACAAAATAACTAAGAAGATATTTTCATCAAAGTGTTTAGCGTTGAAATTCCTCCTCCGTTGTATTTTTATCACATTAATTTTTTTAATCTATCCATTAATATTAAACTGCCCAATATGTTAACTTGATAAGCATGTCCGATAAAATAATGATGAGTGTTGGAGGAGGTATCTGTGAAGTAATTATATTACATTATATAATAAATTATGTCACGCTCTCTGTCGCTGTCCTTATCTCTGAGGATTGAGCAAGTTTTGACAAGGTGTCCCCACGTATGAATCGGCGTCCAAACAAATTAACAGACCTCAAATAGTGTGTGAGATAAGAATTGTACTAATGGTTGGTTAACACGGAGCAATGGTGGCAAAAACTGGTACCTTTCAAATAGAATAACAAAGAAGAGGCCAGCTGTCTCCGTATGCTATTCTCAATAGATTGTTTATTTTAAAGCATCCGTCAAGGGCATGACAGACTCGATTGTTCCAATTACATACAATCTATTGAGAAACAATAACAAAATGAAAGAACCATATAGAGGAAGAAGAACAAAGAGTGTGTTCTCTTCAAAATGGACCCGAGAAGGCAACTTTAGTTGCTTGAAGTAGTCAGCTAGGGGCAACTTTAGTTGCTTGAACACCATTTGTCTTACCCTTTGATAAAGCTTGGGATCTTTATCTTGGGGGACGATCATATCATATTCATTGAGCTGAAAGACCTGCTGGCCCATCCAAGATGAAGTGAGCAGGGTCAACTTTAGCAGCGTACCCAAACTTGGAAGTGCTGTACTTCCTGTGAACTCCTGTAAGCTTTCCTGTTGCCGCATTCTTATGGTACTTAACCATAAGCCTTGAGCATTCCCTAAGCACAAGGAGAAGAAGGACCATTAGCATATAAAAAAGCACAGCCACACAACACTGAAATGAAGCTCCTGAAACAATATAAGCATCTTACTGAAGCTGCTCCTCTGAATATGCAGTATGCCACTCGCTTGTCCTGCTCCATTGCTTGTAACCAGTCAGAGCACATTGAGCGGTGTAAATTGCGGCTGCCGCAAGCAAGGAAGGAGGAAACCTGAGCATCTCGTACTCCACCAGGCAAAGCTCGATCATGAAGAAAGAAAGGAGGTCGAGCTTCTTGTCGGATTGGGCGGCTTTGAGAAATCTCCTCATGAAAACATAAGGAGTAGGAACAGACAGATTAAACTGCAATTTATTGACCATCAACTTCTCCTGCAAACACAAACACAAACCAATCACACAAACAAAATTAGTCTCAGACAAAACCAAGTACCAGATAGAACATTGCACACACAATTAGTCTCAGACAAAACCAAAACCACGTACCAGATAGAACATTGTAGCTCATTTGGATTAAGAAGCTTACCATATTGAGAATTTCTTGTCGGCTGTAAGCCCTGTCACTTATCAGAATGAGGTCCTCCACAACCGGAACTGATACTTCCTCATATTTGCAAGCTAGAAGCATCGCTGTGACGCCGACCAACTGGAGTTTCTTCCTTACTACCTGATGGACTGCTAAGAATCTATCTATCAGATTCACCGTTAGATATAGAGTTTCATCCATGAGCTCGAACTTGTAGTGGACCTGTCAATTGCATCAGTTAGTTAGGGATTCTCACAGCCCCTCGAGTTTCAGGCACTTTGCTAGTAGCCATATGAGATTTGCATACCTCAATCAACCAGTCTATTAAAATCCCTCTCATCCTGTTGTTTATGTCAGACTGATGATCCATGTAGTTTGGTGGAACACATGTAGTCCTCTGCAATAACCAGTCCACGGAATGAGACTCCAAAAGCAAGAATTCAATCTAGCTTTACTTCACACAAATTAGCCACACAGAATTGACCAGAACCCATACTAAATTTACTGGAGACCTCAATGTGCTCACCTCTGCGTTCTTGTAGAAAGAGTATAAATCATCAATATACTCAACCACTGCAAGAGGATCCTTCTTATCGCCGCTGTCTATATCTACAATTGTCTCCTCTACTATGTCTTCCATTTCAACCTCCTACAAGAAACAAACAACATCATTTTATGTCCTGAAGTGTGTGCCAGATCATAGAAGGGAACAACAAAGTAACCAAGCTAAAATGTAAATTATACACAATCTAGTACCATCCTGTCAATCTCTTCCATCATTGCCTCCGTGTGCTGCACAAACATCGGTGCAGAGAAATCACTAGCATCATAATTGTCTTCGGCATCTATGATTGTGCAATCATCATTGCAATCCCTTGAACTTGGCCCTCGACGAACTGACTTCTTGGTCTCCTGATAATTGACACATGCACTTTGAGCTCTAGACTCTAGATTATATCTTATACAAGCAATGCAAGAAAAAACTGATAATCCAAGTGTAATGAGTTCTGAAGAACAAAGTGAATACCTCTGGTTGTACTTTCTGCCTGTTGTTGTTGTTGGCAAGTTGGGCAGCAAACTTCCTATACACCAGAAGAAGAAAAAAATACCTCCACATAAGCATCCAGCCGTTAGGACATACACACTCAAGTCCAAGACAATAATTTGGGTGTCTGACCTAGTCATTGGTCGATGGACTGGAATACGTGGGTTATCTTGAGTAGTTCCTTGTCTTCTACATTAAAGGAATGATAAAATAGCTCACAAAAGTCAAATTCTTTTCACTCGAGAAGACACTAGAAAGAAACCAAATCATTGTCTTCTACTAGATTTGACAAAGGCAAAGAAAGCCAACAACTTGATTCAAGTTGTTTCAAGATCAAAAAACAAAGCAGACCCCTCTTTTATTCATCTGATTTAACGAAAAAAAAAAGAGGAAGACAATTAGAAGAATTAATTACTCGGATAAGACTCTCTTGCTTCCGGCGCAAGGGTGAGGAGGTGGCAGAGCTCCCATGACGTTCCTGTCGATCTCCCTTAACACCCCCCGGTTCCTAGCAGCAGCGGCGCACTCCCCAGCTCCGTTGCCACGTGGACCCCCTGCCCATTAACAGTCCAAAAATTTGACCTTTTTTAATTTCCAAACAACAAATTGAACTGGGTTCTGTTCTAACTGGTCGGAAAGAAGACAAGATAACTTACTCGCCACTTTCTCTGCCGACGAAGAATGCATCATGACTGACCTAAGCCCCAAAAAATTATATTATTGAGTAACAAAGAATCTCCCTTTCATTTAAATTAATTCCTCCAATTCAAATTCTCTCAATCAAAAAAGAAGAAGAAGAACCCAAACCTGGACTCCGGAGTAAAGAGACCGATCAGTTGTAGAAGAATTCCGACGATCCCTTCGGAGGAGGAGAGGAGCCCTTTGAAAATTCTCCCCCTTCCTCTCTCTCTAACGGAGTTGTGGTGTCTTGTTTCTCTCTCTAAAGGAGTGAGTGAGGGAATAGCGGATATATGTCCGCAAAAGAGACACCCAACTCCAAAGAGCCCCTTCCTTCCTTCCTTCCTTCCTTCCTTCCTTCCCCTAAGATTGATTCTACGCTCTTCGTTTTCTTTTTCTTTCTCTTTTTCTCTTGGGCTTTCGTTTCGTTCTTTAGTGTTAATTTCAAAACTAACGGCTAGTAAATTCTGACCGTTGGATTGAAAAGTCGCGTTCTTCTGTGTTGTGTGCCCCTAACGGTTACCTTGGCCTATCTAGGCATGTGCCTCCTCCCTCCTCTTTCAAATGTTCCTCCAGCCTCTATCTACTTCATTTATTCTCCTCAACATTATTTTACACCACTTTTTATAACAATACAAAAAAAAAATCTAATAATTATATAATACTTTTATATTTTTTAAACATTGAATTCAGTAGAACTTAATTAAGATAGAGCAGAAGCAGACCGGTTCATTTGTAAACTTAATTTGACATCATTGTATACATATTGCCCGTAGTTACTTTAGACCGACCTTTTCTGGATAAATGCACGGAAACCAATTCATGGTCTATTATTAATAAATACAAGCTATTGCCAAATTTATTTTGCCAGCTATCATGGCAATGGTTCGCGTTTTATTTACGAATAAAAGGCCTGCAACTTAGAGATGTTCACTTATAAATATGCTTTTTTCTTTGTTGTTGTCGTTAATAAGCTAATTGTCATGGATGGGTCGGGGTGGTTGTTTAAGCAGTTAAGTTTATAAACTTGACCAGGGTTGTATTCATTAGACCGATCAATGAAATAAATACGATGGGTCTATACTATACATTTAGTTGTGATATAAATACAAATTAAGCAGAAGTATATTTTAATTTTTTTAGAATATAACAATATTAAATATTTTATAAATTACTTGTGACACTTTTTAAAAATCTCTAACAATAAACTTATTATATGTGCCTATACTTATGGTTATAAACCAAATATATATATCACACACGCAAAAAGTCCCCCGCTCCCATTACATTCCACGTTACCCATGAAGAAAAAGACAAAAAGTATCTCGTTTATGGGGCCTTGTTTGGTCCTAATATTGTTGCTTGAAATGGCACCGTGGGGAAGGAAAGGACCACGTACTTTTTTCCTTATAAAAATTATTTATATCTTTCCAAATATAAATACTTTATATATACATTGATCATTGTAATAATTCATGTATTAATACGTCCTTACGATGTTACCGCTCATGGATGGGACATATCCGGCAGTAGTAGTTGCAAAATCTTTTTTACTTTCCTTCCGGTACTTCCCAAATTTTGGCCTGTGCCATATATAAAAAGCTGACGTGTATGAAAAGCTGACTTAGCATAAAAAAAAGGATTATAAAAGCTGAAATCTCATTGCAGCGAGGGGAGAATGGGAAGAATTCCTTGATAAGGGCTTTCAAAGGGGAAATGTTACATGAAGATTAGTTAGTTATATTATAGAGTTTATTTCATTTAGGATAAATAAAAAAAATTTACAAATATAATTTATTATGTTTATGGAGTTTTAACTTTCTCATCATAGTTTTATATGGTTAGAACAAATACTCATGAGGTGACAGTTTATTATATGCGTTAACTGCATTTTTTTTTAAAGAATTTATGTGAATCTGTTTCGGCCTTTTGAACGACAACGCGGTCTTCAATGAGCTGATGGACTCCGCCGACAAGTGCGAGCTGTCGCTCTGCCACTGAACTTCTTGCAACGTTCACAAGTACGGAAACTGCAATGCAAAACAAACATTTGAAATTTTAATAACATATCAATTTTTTCTGCAACAGAATCAATAATATGTAATTACAAACCCGATGCATATTTTCGCCAATGTCAATGGTATGTCCTAAATAAATAATCGCATGGAACTTCTAAATTCAGTTGCTAATATTTTGTTGTTCATTTGAATCGTGGCATGTTAATATTTTGTATTGTTGAAATTACTTGTATTGGATAGTTATCAAAAACCAATTTCGTTTATAATCAATGAAAATTCATAAACCAAATATCAAAAAGTTAGAGTTGAATATGTAAATACTAACATACGATCAAAGTTAGTCCAATATGAGAATACAACTCCTAATTATGATGTTAGTTTTGTTGAATTTTATAAAAATAACCTTGAAATTCGTAGTAATGTAAGTTAAAAATTTTACATACACGAAATTTAATAATGAAAATGACATAGAATAAATGTTTATTCAAATAACTTAATAATATAATCTCATTTCATCAATTGATCATGTTGTCACTTTTAGACACCATTCTAAAAGCGACGTGCATTGACTAATAACTAATAATCCAAGTAGCAATGAGAAGATAAGTAGTCTAATCTAAATCTATTCGAGGAACGAATCATATGCTTGACTTAACTATGATGAAGATATACTTAGTGGTGTATCTGACACATGTTGAATATACCTCGTTAGGAGTGCAAGTAATGGTCATGGTCAAAATCGACCACTCTGTACATGTCGTGTATATTGACCTTAAGTGGGAAGACTATTAGACTACTTCACAAACTGATATTATGGTAGATACGTAAATAGAATGCACCAAATAGTTTCTTGGTTGAGTATGCCGATATTCTACAAAGTATATATGCATTCATCATGAAATATCTACTATCCCTTAATTATGAGAACCACTAAATCTTCTAAAATGTGATCCAGATCGCACACAGATCTCAATTGCCTCGATGATATTATATTCTCAATGATGAGTGATTGAGCCTATTTAAAAATTATATTTATGGTCATCTAAAATCTCACATTCTTAACGATAATATCAGTTCATGAGATGAATATATGCAAACAATCAAACATTATATTCAATAAGTGTAATATCGAGTATTATAAATAAATGATACAAGATAACTGATTGTAATCAATTAAAATGTTATTAATATGATTGTCCCTATGACATTTATACTACATAAAATTTCTCTAAAATAACATTTTTCTCTCGTCTCATCGTTATCATTTTAAAGAATTTATCACATAAGAGAGATTCACATCTTTTTTCTTAATAAATAATAAGACTAAATTTTTTCGCCCCATGTTGCCACGCGAGAGGGACATGGGGACGTAAAAAGGAAAGAGAGGGATGGGGTTTCTCTCGCTTTTGGCATAGCGGGCGGCCCCCGATAAAATACTAGTAGAATAAAAAAATTATTTTATTTATATCAAATTAACTAAATTTTATTTTATTACATCATTCAAATATTGATAGATAGAAATATTTGTTTACAAGAAGACAACGATCACAAAATTCTGTTCTTTAAGTTTAAACTAATTTATTGGTCTTTTTATTATAAAATCTAATTATAGTGAAGAAATTTGTTCAAAACTGAACTCTTAATGTTTAGTTTGTTTCGAATTGGCCCATTTACATCTATTTGTTATTCGTATTTGTACAAAATTCGCGGAAATGGTTGCGTACAAGATTTATGTTAGTACCAGACTACCAGCCCAGTAACAAACTTGCCTTTTCTGGTAAGGGCCTTGGGCCGGACAACAATTTTCGTTAAAAGTCTTCTATTTCAGGAAGCCAAGGACCCGAAAAGCGCGGGAAACAAACTTCCGACAGGCCAACAAAGAAAACAAACAAAAAAACACTACAAAATTTGTCCCCCTATCCTGGCCCATCTTCCATTTCTCTTCCGGGATGGCGGTGGCTGGAGAAAGAGGGGATATCGGCGTCGGTACGGAACCATCAGCTGCTAAAATCGATCAGGACTACGATACCATGTCGGGGACCCGAGAAGGAGAGGATGTCGTCGAGGAGATATGTGGGCTCTTGGAATCGATCTCTCAATTGGGAGAGTATCGGAGGTGTTTCAGGCGAGAATGTCACGGCCTCGCTCGCCGGATTAAGCTTCTGTCGCCGTTTCTGGAAGAGGTCAAAGATGCCCAATACGACGACGGCGGAGATTTGCCCGACCAAGCTGTCCGCTTCCTCGTAACTCTGAAGGAGGCTGTCCTTTTCGGGGAGAAGCTTCTCAAGACTTGCCACGGGGGGAGCAAGATTTTCTTGGTGATTATTGCTTCTACATTTTCATCTGTTTCTATCAAACTTATGATCAATTGATATCAAAATATGTTTAGAAATATAATTTGTACAAAAGTTTAATAAGAATATGATATTGTGTGTATGATGGAGTAGGTAGTTGAACAAGAAGCCATAATGACGAGGTTTCACAGAGCGCATGATTTGTTGTGCAAGGCTTTACTTGGCGTGCCTTACGACGAGCTTGGCATCTCCGACGAGGTCAAGGAACAGGTAAATTTGATCCAAATTGTACGTGTTTGCCTGCTTATTGGGTCATTACTCTAATGAGCTGGAGCGGTTAATACATCAGGTAGAATTGCTGAGGGTGCAACTGGCTAGAGCGAGGAGGGGGACAGACACACAGGACATGGAGCTCGCGATGGACCTGATGGCCGTCTTCTCGGAAGACAACGAGCACAACTTGGACAGGGCCATCGTTGAGAGGCTGGCCAAGAAGCTCGAGTTGAGCACCGTCGAGCATCTAAAGGCCGAGACCATTGCAGTCAAGAACATTGTCAATGAAAGGGGAGGAGGCGAGCACAGGGAGCCCGTGGACCAGATCATTGACCTTCTCAACAAATTGAAGCAAGTTCTCGGTGTGGAAGTCACTGATGTGATAAGTGATCCTGTTGGGCCTAAAACCCTCCGCAAGTGCCCCTCAGTGGTTATCCCGTATGAGTTCCTCTGCCCGATTACCCTGTCGATAATGACGGATCCTGTTATTATCGCATCTGGTCAGGTAATCTCGTTTCTTTCATCTAATTTGGTTATCTTTATATCCCAAAGTTTGTTTGGCCATATGGATGTTCTAACACAGGCTTGAGGATCTGAATTTGGCTTTTGTAATTCTTTTTTTTGCAATGGCCAAAGACATACGAACGAGAGAGCATCCAGAAGTGGTTCGACTCCAACCACAGGACATGTCCACAAACCAGACAAACTCTGGCTCACCTGTCGTTGGCGCCAAACTACGCCCTCAAGAACCTAATCGAGCAATGGTGCGAGAAGAACAACTACCCACTCCCCACGAAGGATGTTCCCTCGAGCTCCAAGGGAGCGGCTGTGGAGGACACCGAGGCCATCTGCTCGCTGGTCAAAGACCTATCCTCCAAGTCATTGGATGTGCAACGGGAGGCAGTGAAGAAGGTCCGTGTTCTATCAAGAGAGAATTCGGATTGCAGATCGTTGATAGCAGATAAAGGCGGGATCACACCGTTGATCCAGCTACTGTCCTACCCGGACTCGAAGATCCAAGAGAATGCTGTGACATCGTTACTGAACCTGTCGCTTAACGAGGCGAACAAGAAGCTTATAGCTAGAAAGGAGGCCATCCCGGCTATAATTGAAGTTCTGCAGAAGGGAAGCACCGAGGCCAAGGAGAATGCAGCCGCAGCCTTGTTTAGCCTTTCCATGGTTGATGAAAACAAAGTGATGGTTGGATCGTGCAATGGCATTCCCCCGCTGGTGCACTTACTCGAGCACGGGACCGTGAGAGGCAAAAGAGATGCAGCCTACGCACTCTTCAACCTCTCACTCAATAACGCGAACAAAGGGGCAGCCATCGATGCAGGAATCGTGCCCCCTCTGCTCGAGCTCCTCAAGGACAAGAACCTCGGTATGGTCGACGAGGCATTGTCAATTCTTCTGCTCCTCGCAGCTCACCCTCGAGGCCGAACGGTGATCGGACAGCTCTCCTTCATCGAGACACTTGTGTCCTTCATTGCAGACGGTACCCCGAAGAACAAGGAATGTGCGGCATCTGTTCTACTCGAGCTGGGTTCGAAGAACTCCAATCTACTACTTGCAGCGCTTCAGTTCAGTGTTTATGACCGCCTGGTGGAGATCAGCAACACCGGAACTAACAGAGCTAAGAGAAAGGCCGCTGCTCTTTTGGGCCTTATAAGCAAAACTGAACAGATTTGACTATTTGAGTGACTTTTTTCCTGATTTGTTATTTCCTTTGTTGCCTTATGTTATGCTAGATTATATCAAATAATTAGTTGACAAACCTTTAGTTAATGGTATGCATATATTTAGATGTTGGAGATGAAGTAATTGTTGTTTCCGAAGCCAGGATCCTATGACCTGAATTCTAATTTATTTGTTCGTAATTTGGGATATTGACGTCTTCCACATCTTCTCCGAGGATTTCACTGAATACAGTACACATATTGCACTAAGTATTCTAGATTCAAACAAGATATAAAAATGACAAATTCTCCGAAAGACAATGACGATTAACTAATAAATTAATTTTGTTAAAATAACCCCTACCAAACATACCATGTATAAAATAGTTTGCCAATATGTGATATGAATTTTTATGACTTTGATTTTCTTGTGATTTAAACGTATTAAATCTAAACTCATGTTTGACTTTTAAAACTTCAATGGCCATATGTAGTTCCTCTCATGTTACCTGGCTACGTAGTTCACTTAGCGCGGATTACCACGTCACTTATGTTGTGCTAAGTAAGATAACATTTAATTTACAGAAACTTTTATTTTATTATTAGGTAGCTTAAGTCTCTTGTGTTTTGCATTAAACGAGTAACCAATATTTGATGTTTTGACAGGTTAATGATACAAATAAACTCTCATATGTGGAACGATTTTCGGTTTAGTCATACGCTCCCCGTGGAGGAAAAAAAAAAGGAAAAGTACAAAATAAGTCCTGTGGTTTCACGCTTTTTTGACATATGATCCTGTACTTCAAAAATAACTAAAAAAGTCCTGACGTTAGCTTCGGAGTATCACTTTTAGTCCTCCGAACCTAAATTCGTCCCGAACCTATGGAAAATTACTTTTTCATCCCGTTTTTTTACATTTTAGTTCCAAATTCCAAATTGTTTTTCAATTATATTTATTATATCAAAGTAGTATTAAGTTTGGGGTCCACTACTTCCGAATTTCACCAAACGCTCAACATCAAAGTCGTAGATCTAGGTCTCACGGATCCTCTCGTTTTGGAATCGCTCGATTCGGAGTATGTGTGCGAAAGTTATGATTTTTCTACCAAAACGCAATGAACTAAGCCTATCAATCGTAACTCTCCCGAAACTCACCCAAAAACATTCTCCCTTGCGCCGACCGTTGGTTGTGTTTGTATCGATTGGTTTTAAAACCGTTTGGTTGAATTCGTCGTCCTTTGGGGGAATAGGTGTAACTTTTTCGTGTGGACCCCGATTTGGATGATTCCAAATTGTGTTTGTCCGCGACACGATTGCGTACGACTTTGTTGTTATGTGTTTTGTGGTTTGAGTTGGCGTTTCTGGGTTTTTAGGTGAGTTTCAAGAGAGTTGCGATTGATAGGCTTAGTTCGTCGCATTTTGGTAGAAAAATCATAACTTTTGCATACCTACTCTGAATTGAGCGATTTCAAAACGAGAGGATCTGTGAGACCTAGATCTACAACTTTGATATTGAGCGTTTGGTGAAATTTCGAAGTAGTAGACCCCAATATTAATACTACTTTGATATAATAAATATAATTGAAAGAAAAAAATTGGGATTTGGAACTAAAATGTAAAAAAAATGGGATGAAAAAATAATTTTCCATAGGTTCGGGACGAATTTAGGTTCGAAGGACTAAAAGTGATACTCCGAAGCTAACGCCAGGAATGTTTTAGTCGTTTTTGAAGTACATGATCATATGTCAAAAAGCGCAAAACCACAGGACTTATTTTGTACTTTTCCCAAAAAAAAACCCTAGAACCCCTGCCGCTCCCTCTCTTCTCCAAAGAACCCCTTGCCGCTCCCTCTCTTCTCCAACCTTCCCTTCCTGATTCTTCCTCCTTAAGGCATTTTGAGAGTCGTCTCTCTCTGTCCTCTCGGGAGGACCGTCGGTGCCCTCCCCGCCGCCGGTGACCAAGGCGGGGCTCGGCGAGGCTTGGTTGTGGAATCTGCTCCCCACCGAGTCGTGGATTCAGGAGGTGTTGTGCTCGTCTTGGGGTTTCCCCTCGTCGGACCTCCTCCTCTCTTGTTGGTGTTTTGTCGCCCTCCTCCTCTCGCCTGCGGTGGGTCTCTTTCTAGGGGCTTCTCTTGGCTTTTTCGTCGTCGTTTTTGCAGGTTTGGCTGGTCGATTTCTGCCTTTTGGCAGATTTCCCTAGATGGGATTTGGGTATCTGGCTTGATCTGCTGGTGCGATTGAGAGTCTGGAGTCTTTGGGTTATTGGCGCGTTGCCTGTGGGAGGGTGGTTTCAGATGTCTAGATGTCCTAGTTTTGGCTCTCCGCCTTGTCTCGCCTTATCGGCCTCCTCCTCTCGACGGGTGTTTTTGGGGTGGCTGCTGAGTTGGTCGCTTTGGGTCTTGGGCATTCCTTAGGTGTAGTGCGCTTGCGCACCTTTGGTGTAATCTTTAGGTGTGTCTTTTGACACTTTTGGTGTAACTTTCGCGTTTGTCTTTCGACGCTTGTGGTGTAGTACACTTGGTGCACCTTTGGTGTAATTTTTTGGTGATCTAATCACCTAGACACCTCCAATCCAGATTTTTTTTTTGGTAAGAACATGTCCAATCCAGATCGTGACGTGATTTTGCAGAATGGGTTAAAGAATCAGTTTGTACAGTATAAAATTTAGATGGAGTGTGTTGACAATCTTTTTTTATAATGCTGACTTTTTTTCATTAATAAGCATTTTAGTATTTATTTTTTTCTATAATTATATTTCATTCATAGGGCTAGTATAAATTTTTTTGCTTTGATTTCGTAATTTTTGAATTTTTTTGCCAAAAAGAAAAATCCTCATTTGTCCTTTAATTCGTACTGCTAAAAAAGATTAGCACCCAATTCAAACCCGATGATTTGGTTTAGTTGTAGACTGCGGGCCAGGGGAATCCTGATAGTGGCCCAGGCTGAGCTCCCCGGAAGGCCCATTGTAATCTCTCGAAAAAGGAATATACCCAAGCTGAGCTGCGTTCACACACGAACCCATCCCTTTCCTTGTCGTCTTTGCCTCTTTGGTAACTCAATTCCAAAACAGCTGTCTCGAATCTGCCCGGCCTTCCACGGTTCACACCTCCTCGTCTCTCCTCCTCGTGGTCTATAAAACACACGTTTCAAGGCTCTCGCCTGCATACGTGGCACCTTCACAGTGGTCATCACCAGCCATTACTGGTGGTGAAGTAAATAATAGCAAAGCTCCAAATTCTCAGATAAGGGAACATCAAGACGTGGCGTCCTCAATTTTTTAATAGCATTTGTATTTTGTTCCCCACAAAAATAAATAAATCCCGATAATTATCAGAAACGCAAATATGTCGTTTTCTTAGGATTGAAAAATCTTTTTCCTGACCCTTACCTTCTCTTTTTCATAACCACACGGATCATAAATATCGCCACAATTTTTTAATTTATCTTCTATAAATAACTCGAATACGCAAATTACGGTCTGGGCTACCTGGAAATCTTTTAAAAACCACTGTCTCGCGTCGATTTGTTTAATCTTTCCACCTATACTTGGAAATTATTAATTCTACCTTTAAATTTGTAAATTTTGTGCAATTAGCGTATAGAAAGTTAAAACTCATAATAGACTATTAAATTCACAAAATAACACTTTATTTAGTAGGGGTAACAAATTAACAGATGGGAACTTATCTAGATATAGAAAGTAAAAATACGCCCGAAAATCTCCTTGGAGGGGGTGGGAGAGGATTATTCCGAGAATATCTCGGGTAGCAAAAATTAGGGAACATATTAAATGAAAATAAATATCGAACCAAATATGAATTTCCAATAATAAAAAACAACAGAAATAAGTAACTTTATTTTTTTAGGCAAGGAATAGAAATGGATAACGATGAGCGTGTGCTTGCCAGAAAAAATGCATAGAAATGTGAGCCACACTCTTATCTTATATATATTATCTTAAATATAAATCCCAGCTCTGTCTGGATTGTTCCATAAGAAATCACTCTTTTTGTTCTTCCTTTTCGCCGTCAGAAAACAAAGGGGAGTTCCTTCGTTCGTTCGTTCGTTCTCCGGCGATGGATCCGTACAAGGTTGGTTGGATTTGGAATCCGTTGTTTGTTTGATTATTTGTTTATTCGTCAAATTGAAAGAGAGTTGTTTACAGTACCGGCCGTCGAGCGCCTTCAACTCACCGTTTTGGACGACCAACTCGGGTGCTCCCGTCTACAGCAACGACCACTCCCTCACCGTTGGATCTCGAGGTACCTACCCCCTTATATCGTCTTCTTCTCTGTGGTGGTGAATTTTGTATATCCGTGTCTTTATAGGTAGGTATTATTTGTGATTGGTAGATTTACCGCGGGTTTGCTTGATATTCCGGGAGGGTTAGGGGTTCATGTGGCTGTTGAAAGGATTCTGATTGTTCGGTGCTTAGGATTGGATTCTTGAGTTGACGATACAGAGTGATGAATTGCACTCGATGTTGTTTTTTGTAACTGGGAGATTAGGTCTCGTGTAAATGTTTTGTAAATCTATGTTAGGTTGATGTACCCTGGGAATTAAGGGGAAGGAAGTCTAACTAAATTGGTGGTGGTGCTGCTTCATTTTCGTGTATAGAGCGGACATGTTCTTGTCCAGGGAGTGTTAGATGAGACCTCGCAGTAAAAATTTGGAAAATGTTTGTAGTTCGTGTTTGATCATTTAGTTGGGGGTCCATGTGCCTTTTGGAAAGAATTCTGATGAGTTGGATTGTAGTTTGCGAAGCACTCGCATGAAGATTTACTTTCAGATGAAGCTCTTACAAATCCTGTTTTGATCTGGTAATGCGTGCGTGTGGCTAGGTATACGAGTGCTTGTTATTGTTTTCAACTTCTTGTATTGAATCTGACGATAGATTTGGAGTTTTGTTTCTGTTTACGGGTTGTTATATAAGCTCCATGCATCCGTCATACAGGCTTTAAGGGACGGGATATTGTGAAGAATAATTAAGAGTGGCTGAGCATTCAGAGGATTAGTACCTTTCTTATTTGTTCTATTTTCTCAGGTCCTATCCTCCTGGAGGACTATCACCTTGTGGAAAAGCTTGCCAACTTTGACAGGGAGAGGATTCCTGAGCGTGTCGTTCATGCCAGAGGAGCAAGTGCAAAGGGATTCTTTGAAGTCACCCATGATATCTCTCATCTCAGCTGTGCTGATTTTCTGCGAGCCCCTGGAGTTCAGACCCCTGTCATTGTTCGATTCTCCACTGTCATCCATGAACGCGGAAGCCCCGAGACCTTGAGAGATCCTCGTGGTTTTGCTGTCAAGTTCTATACCCGAGAGGTGAGATACATTTGTTTCTTCCTGTTATATACGTGGGAGATTGTGAATGTGGTTGTGATACTTGGCGCTTATGTAAGATATTTAGATTAGCATGCTGAAGGTACTCTTAACATTCTGCTGTAAATTTAAGGATGTTCTGGTTGGCAGTGTAATTGCATCTCTGTGAATTGTCAACTTCTTTGAAGAACGCACGTGTTATCACCTACTAGTTGTGTTTGAATTATGTGGGGTTTCATATCCACAGGTTTTTCTTCTCAATGTAGGTGTACTTGGGATGATTTTCACTGATAATTTGTTTTCTCTTGTTTCAGGGTAACTTTGATCTTGTGGGGAACAACTTCCCCGTGTTCTTCATTCGTGATGGAATGAAGTTCCCTGACATGGTGCATGCCCTGAAGCCCAACCCCAAGTCCCACATTCAGGAGGATTGGAGGATCCTTGATTTCTTCTCTCACCATCCTGAAAGTTTGCACATGTTCTCCTTCCTCTTCGATGATATTGGCATTCCTCAAGACTACAGGCACATGGAAGGCTCTGGTGTTAACACCTACACGCTAGTCAACAAGGCTGGCAAAGTCCATTACGTGAAGTTCCACTGGAAGCCTACTTGTGGT
Source organism: Hypericum perforatum (assembly GCA_012979155.1). Classification (NCBI taxonomy): domain Eukaryota; kingdom Viridiplantae; phylum Streptophyta; class Magnoliopsida; order Malpighiales; family Hypericaceae; genus Hypericum; species Hypericum perforatum. The sequence continues at coordinate 33,752 of SOPF01029977.1, forward strand.
GTGAAGAGTTTGCTGGAGGATGAAGCAATTAAAGTTGGAGGATCTAATCACAGCCATGCTACAAAAGATCTGTATGATTCAATTGCTGCTGGTAACTATCCGGAATGGAAGCTCTTCATCCAGACGATTGATCCTGATCATGAGGATAGGTTTGACTTTGACCCTCTTGATGTGACCAAGACATGGCCGGAAGACATTTTGCCTCTTCAGCCAGTTGGCCGCTTGGTCCTCAACAAGAACATCGACAACTTCTTTGCTGAGAATGAGCAGCTTGCATTTTGCCCTGCCATTGTTGTTCCTGGCATCTACTACTCAGACGATAAGCTTCTTCAGACTCGAATCTTCTCTTACTCGGACACTCAGAGACACCGTCTTGGGCCCAACTATCTTCAGCTCCCTGTCAATGCTCCCAAGTCTGCCCATCATAACAACCATCATGAAGGTTTCATGAACTTCATGCACAGGGATGAAGAGGTCTCTCTCTCTCTCACTCTTTTTCTCTTCAGATGTTTCTGTCACTCTTTTATTATAGTTTTAACTTTATTGCCCTATCGTGTGCTATGAATGTTCAGGTTAATTACTTCCCTTCAAGGTATGACCCAGTTCGCCATGCTGAGAAATATCCAATTTCTCCTGTTGTTCTCAATGGAAGACGTGAGAAGGTGGGGTTTTGCTGGTCTTATTTTGGGGTTTCCTCTAAACTGGAGAGATGTAATTTTTTTTTTAACTTTTGCCAACTTTGGGTGGTCGATGATGCAGTGCATGATTGCGAAAGAGAACAACTTTAAGCAGCCTGGAGAGAGGTACCGGTCGTTTTCGCCAGACAGGTGAGCTAATCCGGCTTTTCTTGATAGTTAGTTTAAACACCATAAAATTTAGTGTTGCTCATTATTCTCATATTCTTCTTTTCAGGCAAGAACGCTTCCTCAACAGATGGATTAGCTCGCTGTCTGACCCCCGTGTCACCCATGAAATCAGAGCCATCTGGGTCACCTACTGGTACCAGGTATAAAAAATGTTCATTTTTGCACTAGTCTAGAATGAATCATGGGTATGGTCTTGTTGAGCCAGCTAGTAACCATTTCTTTTGGAATTTGCTTTCGGGTACTTGCAGGCTGACAAATCTCTTGGTCAGAAGCTCGCGTCTCGTCTCAATGTCAGGCCAAACATGTGAATGTGATGCCGGCCGGGTACTTTCTACTGCGGAGAGATGAGAGATAATGTTGAGAAAATGTCTGAAAGGGGTGTTATATGAAATTAATCTACATCAAAAGAATCACGTGTAATCGTGTGCCTGTTTCTATGTTGTAATACTGAAGCGTAGTTTGGTGTCTTGCTTCCCCTGCTAATTAAACATTCTTGTCCAATAAACGAGTGAACTTTGATGTTTCTATATATGCATATGAAAAGAGTGTCTTTTGTCTTTCATACGATGTGCATATGTCTAAGATGGTCACATGGCGCATCTGCAACTTTAGTAGTCCACTTGCAGGAATCAAAGTGGAATGGAGGAGGGGCTACCTGGATCCCTTATTTGCAGAATTTTGGGTGCATCATTCTTAATGTTGTAGAAGAACCATCGATGTGCCACTGCATTGGAAACCGACTGTCCTTTTGGTTGTTGGCTTTTGAAAATTTTGCTTTATCAACTTTTTATATATAATTTCACCAGTAACCTTTTGATTGTATATACAAATCATAGCAACCAGGCAAGTGAGCATTTTGGAATATCTCGTTGCGGATTGACATGCAAATAAGTTCTTACAAATAAGTGTTTTTTAATGTGAAATTGTTCAGAGGACGGCGTAAGGCAGCAAAACACACCAGCCCTCTGTTCCTCATTTTAGGTTATGAGAGTATGAAATTGTTTGTACGCAAAATATCATCTTAAAATTTTAAATTAGAAAAAACAATTGAAACATTGTGTAGGATTTCCTTTGAAAAGCATGTGTCTAGCTAGTATGGTAGCCAATAGTCTAATTTACAGACCTCTCGACGATTATTGTGGAAAGGGCGGTGGAAGTTGACGCTGACGGTGAGAGCAATGTGCATAAAGCTGGCGTTGAGTAGTGGGCGTCGACGTTAGGGGAAGAACTAAAATAACAAAAGACGAGTTTATCTCATCAGAGACCTAACTCTTTTGACTATAACTTAACAGGACAAGATTAGTAGGAACTACATAAGTTAGGCGCGTTGGACATGAAGAGGTCAACGTGCATCTATCTGGCTCGATTAACCTGAAAATTAATAATCAAGATTCCGTCAGCATGTAAGTTGAATCCTCCAACTTGATATTATATTCATCCGCCCAACTTCAAGAAATTGGAATTGACTTGAGAGGTTCCCCTCCTTATGTGTTGGTTGGTGCTACGTCATGTTATTATCCGGATGAACTCGAATAATCTTTCTTTGTGACAAATTGCCGTGGTGGTCGTGATTCTCTTTTCTAGGATCTGTTTTGTCGGAACCAAATGGGTTACGGCAAGTGTGAACGTATAAGATCACAAGTATAAATTAGAAAAAATTAAGAAATTAACTTAAAAGTACAAACGTCTAGATTAATCGGCAATAGTATATTACAAATTTAAAATTGTTCTTCATGATTTAAATATTACCACTAAACTACTATGGGTAATGTACTAATGTGGTTCTCTAGTTCGTTCGGATCAATATTAAATATTTTTCAAAATTTTTACTTAATACTAATATGTATTAGTCGACTAAGTAAGTTCCGAAAAAAAAAACTCACAATCCGACATCCGGCCAGCCGGCCTAATACTTACTTCTTCTTGACCCACCCGCCTCACTCTCACGGGATCAGTCAGTCATATCCTCCTATTTTGGCAATTAAAATACATGCAACTGGGTTGCTCGCTGTTACCAGTAACAGCAGCAACTTGTGCATTTAAAAATGTGAAGTGGGAAGGGTAAAGTTTAGCAACTTGTAAGATTTGACTAAACTAAACTAAACTAAACTAAACTAAACTAAACTAACGGGGAGGTGAACTAAAAAACAGGGTAATAGTGGGTGATCTGTAAGATGGAGACAGAGAGAGAGAGAGAGAATGGGGTGGTGGGGTAGCAGCTTACGAGGACGGAATCTTCCCAGATACAAATAATAGGGAATCACAAAGAGTCAAAATCCCCAAAAACAGCAACTCACCACCCCAAAATTAACAAAAAAAAAAAAAAATAGTCACCACCGATTATTACAAGGGAAGCACGAACCGAATCTAAAAGGTGAGGCTTTTTTTGTCTGCCTTGTTTTATGGAGGGGATGCGCCCTAGGAACTCGTGATGAAAAGGCCGCCTTACTCTTTTTTTCTCCTCTTCTTCTTCATTCTCTCACTTCCCTTCCCTTCTTAGCCAGGCACCAACTACTCTTTCCTCTTTTGGGTATGGTCAATTCAGGACTGGAGTGAAACAAAAGTATCTTTTTTGAGTTGGCGGTAGCTTCAAGAATCTTCTTTTACTTCAAGCTCCCTCCTTTTTCTTTTATTCCATTTTTTTTTACCCTTTTTTATATTGTTTTTGAATTACCCATTTGGAATATGGTGTAATTTTTTCCTCTGATTTCTGTGGAGATTGGAGTGTTATTTGATAGGGGAGGTATATAGCCTATAGGAAAGGGGAAGTTGGAGGGAGAATCTATGCTAAAGTGGGTTCTTTTTTTTTTTTTTGCATCAAGAATATAATCCATCTTTTCTCACAGATATGAATTGGTCTTCTTTGTAGCCCTGTGCTTGCTTTGGCTTGTATTCTTCATCATGAGCCATTGACTTTGAAGATTTATCTAAAGGAATAGAATAATCTTGTCCGATCTCAACACATCAGTTGTTCTATAAGAAATCAATCACTTTGGTGTTTATTCGCACTCGCATCAAATAATCCCAATAAAAGTCTTTTGGGTTTTATCAAGGTTTTGCAACTGTGTGTTCGTTTTTTGCGTAAGTTTCGTGATCTTGTGCAGCTTTTGTTGATGATTCTCAATTGTTTTGGCAGATCGATATCCGAATCGTGATTGCTGACCTCTTTGTGTGAAGTAGCTGTGGGAGCTTCTAGACCAAATTGGATCCAACTTACCGAATTCACGGTTCTGCCAGTACAATAGAAATAGGGACTCCGGGGACATTCTGGGGTAGGAGGAGCATGGAAAAGGGTGTCTTGCCTCCAGGGACAATGCCAGGTGGTTTGTCTGATATTGCAATCGATTTTGACTACATTGATGAGTTGTTGTTGGATGGTTGCTGGTTGGAAACAAACATGGGATCAGAGTTCCTTGATCTTAGTCCGTCTACTTCTGCCCTCGTCGATTCCTCTTGGCCATGGCCTTCCTTTGATGCTAACTATGGCGAAACTCTGAAAGCCAAAAAGGATCTTCCTGAAATGGAGATGGGATCGTCGTTGACGCCTGCTGGTACTTCCTTGAATGGTCCTCCAAGTAGAAGTCCTATAAGTTTGCATCCTTGTGACCAGCAAGTAGCTATTGCAGATGGCAGAGAAGGTAACATTGTAGAAGGACCGGAGGTGAATAGGAGATTCTGGATCGGGCCTAAAGCAACCGGGACTTCTGTCTCTGAGAGGTTAATGACAGCCCTTAGAAACATCAAGCAATCCATAAAGCAGAAGGATGTCCTTGTACAATTATGGATTCCTGAAACTAGAGGTGGTAGGCGTGTACTAAGAACGCACAATGACCTATTTGCACTTGATCCAAGTTCTTGGAAGCTGGCAACCTACAGAGAAGTGTCTGCTAACTACCAGTTTTCAGCCGAGGAGGATGCCAAGGACATGGCAGGATTGCCCGGTCGAGTTTTCATGGGTAAGGTACCTGAATGGACTCCTGATGTTCGGTTCTTCAAAAGTGATGAATACCAGCGGGTTAATTATGCCCAGCAGTGCGAGGTCAGTGGGACTCTGGCCCTTCCCATCTTCGAACGCGGTAGCAGGAATTGCTTGGGTGTTATTGAGGTCGTGACGACTGAACAGAAGATCAAATATCGTCCTGAGCTTGAAAGTGTTTGCAAGGCACTCGAGGTTGGTTACAAGCTCCTAAACAAGCTCAAGAATCACCAACTTTTGATGAATTTAGGAGGTTGAGGATTAATGAAAACATTTTATCCAATTTAATTATCTATTTGTAAAATGCAGTTTCTGTGCTACTGTTTAGTTTAGTCCTCTTGTTCATCATCTCATTCACTGATGCTAGTTTAGTCCTCTTGTTCATCATCTCATTCACTGATGCTAGTTTAAGCTTCCATATTCGCTATGTATCTGGTTTTCTAGTCATTCCCTCTCTTTTGGGCTCACTTTTGTGGGAACTTGTTATGCCTCTGATCTTTAAATCACAAAAAAAGCATCTTGCTTGCTGTCATGGTTGGTCTTTCTGAAAAGAGTTTCTTACTAAAATTTCAGGCAGTTGATCTTCGGAGCACAGAAGAGCTAAGCATGCGAAATTCAAAGGTATTGAATTAAAAGTAACTGAAACTTTGAGCATAACTTTACGTCCATTTTGGCCTTTCGAAGTCATGTTTAAAAACTATGCTCTTTTCCCACCAGGCAACGGATGGCTCCTATGAAGCAGCCTTACCTGAAATTAAAGAGTTACTCAGGTCTGCCTGTGAGACACATGGATTGCCTTTAGCTCAGACTTGGATACCATGCAGTCAACAGGGGAAGGAAGGATGCCGGCACTCTGATGAGAACTACAATAGGTGTGTTTCCACTGTGGATCAAGCTTGTCATGTTGCCGATCCTGCTATTCGGCCGTTTCACGAGGCTTGCTCTGAGCATCACTTGTTAAAAGGTCAAGGAGTGGCAGGAGGAGCTTTTCTGACCAATCAGCCGTGCTTCTCAAGTGACATTACACTATTTACCAAGACTCAGTACCCTCTTGCTCATTATGCCACAGTGTTTAAGATGTGTGCTGCTGTTGCTATACGCCTGCGAAGCTTGCACACTGGCAAAGCAGACTTTGTTCTGGAGTTTTTCCTGCCTGTGGATTGCAGGGATCCTGAAGATCAAAGAAAGATGCTTACATCACTGTCGGTTGTCATACAGCAAGTTTGCCAAACCTTGCGAGTGGTGACAGACAGAGAACTGGAAGAGGAAACTAATGCCTCGGTTGTTGAAGTATTAGGTACGGCAGATGATAGATCTGTTGCAGAAGTTCAAAGTGTCGCAGATAAGCAACAAGAGAGAAATGCATCAATGTATCAATCAGAAAAACCAGAAATACAGTTAAGCAAAAAGCCTAAAGAGCGCAAGAACAATAAAGAAAATACAGTAGATGCTGAATATGGGGGACATTTTTGTTCCAATGTTGATAAGACAGGAGAAAAAAGACGCAACAAGGCTGAAAAGACAATCTCCTTGGAAGTTCTTCGGCAATATTTTGCTGGAAGCTTGAAAGATGCTGCAAGGAGCATCGGAGGTAAATTCATTATATTTCATTCAACTTTAGTTTCTAGGTCGGCATAAAGAATGTTGCTAGTCGGTCATTTTCGGTGAGTTTTAGTTTGGGTTTTGAAGTATAGTGCATATAATACAGGCATCGCATATCGTGCTAGGAGAAGTCGATTCTGCACATGCTTTTCTTAGATCATCTGACTCTCTCTCAACCAAGACTGGCTCTTTGCATCTCTGAACTCATTGCATTCATCGGCATCGAACTTCTTAACTTGTTTCTTTCAACTATTGTGCACTGTGATTTTAAGTTACGGCATCTAAATTCGCTTTGCATCTCCTTGATTTCAGTTTGTCCAACAACATTGAAGAGAATATGTAGACGCCATAATATACAACGGTGGCCTTCTCGAAAAATCAAGAAAGTTGGCCATTCCTTGCAGAAAATCCAGAACGTGATCGATTCTGTACAAGGTGCCTCAGGTGGTGTTCAAATTGGTTCATTCTATAAAGACTTTCCTGCGCTGGCTTCTCCAAGTACATCCAGAACCAGTCCTTTTTCATACCCAAAGCAGGTCAATCTTCCAATGACATCGGCACCACAGCTTGAGAGAGGAATCATTAGCTCGCAATTTGGTCCACCAAAATCTCCGTCATCCTCATTTACTCAGAGTTCCAGTTCGAGCCATTCTTGTTCCAGTGGGACACACCAGGATCATTCAGCTTTCACCTTTTCTGCCATTTCAGCCAATGTGGATTCTGTGCCGAATGAGCCCTCAAGCACTGGCGTGTTGAAGAGGGTAAGGAGTAGTGCCGAAATGCAGTCCTCAGGCCAGAATGCTAAAAAAGTTATGCCAAGATCTTCAAGCCATAAATCTCTTTTTCCACAACCTAACTTGGTGAATGATAGATCTTTACCCAAGGCTGGTAGTCACAACTCTCAAGAAGATGATTCTCGACGGGTCAAAGTCACATATGGTAGCGAGAACATCCGATTCCGCATGCCAAGGAGCTGGGGATTTGGCAACTTGATGCAAGAAATTGCCGGCCGATATAGTATCCGCGACATCAGCAAACTTGACGTGAAGTACTTGGACGATGACTCGGAGTGGGTATTGTTAACTTGCGACGATGATCTGCAGGAGTGCATTGACGTATGCCAATCATCAAAGAGCAGCACTATCAGGCTCCTGCTCCAAGTTTCTGCTGGTAACCTGAGACTTTCGCCTGAGCTTCATTCTTTGAACTGATCAAAAGTTCTGTCATGTTCCCATGACCAGAAAAGCTACTATCCCGCAACGTAAGACAACCGCCGAGTACGCAGAGCTTGAATAGGGAAGAGATGAAGCCCGATGGTTAATCCAGTGAAGCTCATTCGCTGCAGAAACTCGAACAAGGAGAAGGACCAGTACAATAACGCGGAGGAAGAATCGGAGTTCACGATCGTGATCTTGGGGGCAAGGAATAGATAAGTTGGTGCCCATTTGAAGCATGAAAAAGGCCTCCAGGGATGGTTGGTTTGCTTGCTTGCTTGTACTTCCACTCCACTAAACTACACTATACTATACTATGTTTTTTTTTGGGGTGGAACAATACATGTACATAGATTGAATGAGAGACGAGTTGGGAATAGATTGCTTGTCTGCTTAGTGGTAAACGTGGTTTTCCTCCTCACCTTTGCATCGCATCATATTTGCAGGAAGACACCCCATTCTATTACAGACTCGAACCGAACCGAACCGAACCGAACATCATAAAGCTGTTGTCTGACTTCAAGGCGGCTAGGAGTTTGTCGTTTGAATTGTTATAAAATAATACGTGTACGTGTATATATTATATTATATCCTCCTGTCCTGTGATAAAATACTTGAAACATCATCGTCCAAGAACCGGCAAATTGGGAACACGAGTCACTCAGACATCTTCAATTCCCACGGTGTCGGTGGTATCTATATTCTAATTTCTACAGTCTAGTCTTGTTGGGCCAGAAATGGAAAAGCCCAAGTCGTCGACATAACAATGTTAAGTTGCACCAAGACCAAGTTACTCAGAAACTAAACGGTAGTTTACCAAAATTGTATTCGAGCGAATAATAAATAACATGATCCGACAACCAATTTGAGATTGATTGGGAACGAACGAAGTGAGAAAATCCGTCCATCGACCATCCTGAACCCCCTCATGAACTACTTACTCTTAGAGGAGAGGAGACATCATCAATCAATTCAACCAAAGAATTCCTAATTTAATCCGACCACCACTCTAGATAGCTCTAGCAAATATGTACGTACACCTTGTGTTTGTGGATGCCAAAAATATAATAAGCCGAATAAATAAATTAATTAATAAAAACTCCCCAAGTCATCGTCATAATGATAATTCCCAGGCCATCATCATCCGGTAACTGCCCCCCTGGGTGGTCCCGAACCACTGCCTGGCCAGCACCTTCAACCGGTCATCCTCCACCTCGCAGAACTTGTTGGCCCACCCCACTGGTTCCACCGGCTGGAAACCGAGCCCCGGTGTCCGGTCCTGCGACGTCGGGTTTATGTTCTTGGTCCAGTCCACCACGTAAGCAGACGCCCTCCGCCGGAACTTGGCCTTGAACTCGCTCCACGCCTGGTACTTGTAGTGGTTCACAACCGCCCCCTCCATCCCCGCGTGCTTCCATCTAAACCGCCTCTCGTCGATCTTGAAGTGGTGGATCGCGTTCATCAGCGTGGGGTCCACCGCTTCCAGCAGCACCAACGACTTGTGCCGGTTGTCCGCCTTCTTCCTGCACGTGTACCCCTGGGTCACCCCGCCCGCCGGGTGGACCGTCTGGTTCGACGGCCCGAACTCGTTGCACCGGATCGACATCTGCCCGACCGGTCGTCCACGGGAGGGGATCAGGGATTGGAGCATCCGCGGGCTTGGGCGGGGGGAGCTGATCCACCCGGGGGAGAAAACGAACTCGTCCACGTCAGCGTACATAACCCACGTGCATGTCCCGTTGGCGGTCAGGGCCGCGTGGGAAAACCCGGCCTCTTGGGCCTTGGGCCATACCCATAAGGGAGTCTCGATTTCGAACCCCCCTTGATTTTTTAGGCTCTCGACGACAGCGTTCGTGTCGTCGTCGCTGTCGTTGTCGTAAAGGATGAATTTCTCCACGCCGATGCTCGCGTGGTACATCACCCACTCGCGGAGGAACTTCCCCGCGTTGTAAACCATCGTCATGGCGCATATTGTGTGCTTTTTACGGGAGGAGGCTAACCTGCGCGGCCGAGGGGTATAATTCGCCACCGACTGGAACACGCGCTTGCTGCGGTAGAGCTCGATGGAGACTTTGATCCTGTCGTTAGGGTTGGCCGACGAGGGTAACGCCGTTATCTCCGGGTGGTTGCACCTGAACACCTCCTGGACGGAGCTCGTGACGGCCGTTCTAACCGCCACGAGACTCGTGCTGTCGTTGATCTTGTTGTTGGCGGCGTCGTCGATGAAGAAGACGCACCTGAGATCGTGAGGCGGCGTGTTGACCCCCTGCCGCGTGTTGACGCCCTTGGCGAAGAGGACGACGTCGTCCTCCGTGGAGACCGACTCGTACACGAGGTTGTTCCACCACGCGATCAGCTCCTGGGGAGGCGGTTCCGGGGGAGGGGACCCCGGCAATTTGGCGACGAGAACCGGTGAGTGGAAGGGGAACCGCCGGCGCACGCTGAGGGGGAGCTCGCACCTGAATGTTGCCTGGTTGGTAGAGGGAAGCGCCGCCGATCGCCTCGCCGGAGAACTAGCCTTGTTAGGGTACAGGCAGGAGAAGGAGTAGTCCTCTCCGGGATTCGGGAGAGAGTCGTCGTTGGTGACGACGACGAGGACCTCCCAGGCCGGGAACAGAATCGGGAAGGAGTCCACAAACACGGGTTCGTTGTTCTTAAAAGACGACAGGTGGTCTACAGGAGAAGGCGGTCGCTGCTGCTGATGGAGGATTCCCTCGTCGAGGATGGCGTTGGAGACGACGACAAGGGATGAGGAGGAGGAGGAGGAGTCGTTGGTGGTGGCTAAGATGGAGATAGGGTTACGGCAATTGTAGTAATGGAGGAGGAAGCAGGAGGCGAACAGGAAGAGGGAGATGAAGACAATCAGGAACGTAGAGGACGCGGCACGACGTCGCATGGTGTCGTTGTTGTTAATGTTGAAGCAGCCTAATAAGCTCATCAAGAGTCCATCGGCCGCCCCCGTCGCTCCGACTAGGTGGAGGAGTAGCGGCGACGAAGAGGATTTCTTAATTACGTTGCTCATTAGGAGTGGTGGCTTTTTATTTTCTCTCTCAGTCTCTCGAGGAAATTAATTAATTAATTAATTAATTGATTACGTATTGGATTTGGTTTTCCTCTTTGAAAAATTGGTTTCCTTCTCTTGATATGTATGTGTCTTCCCGAAGCGGGGAGAGTCGAGGAAAGTGAAACGTTGATGGCGTGGGAATTCGAAGAAACTGGATTTTTGGTTCTTCTCCTTCCTTTTTCCTTTTTTTTTCTTTTTCCTTTATTTATCAACCATTATGAGTAATAATGGTAATACACAAATACAGATTCGGTTTTTATTTTCTATACTATTCTGTTCCCGTAATCGATTCAACCCAGCAGATTCATTGCTTTTCCTAATTAGATTTTTCCTTCTTTTTATTTTCCGTACCTATTTAGGATTCTTTTTCCTATTGTTAGACAGCTATTGTTGATTTTCAACCGAGGAATTCAGCTATTTTCTTTCGAGAATAATTTTTGCTTTTTTATTTATTTATAATAACAGTATTTTTAGTCGATAAGAACAGGTGTTAGATCACGATATGAATCAATATGAAAGATTAAGAACTATTTATTTATTGAACGATTAATATAATACTAACAAATATAAGTAGTTTTAGCGTATGAAAATCAACTAATAGAATTAGCGTCATATGGTGTAGTAGCACTGTTGCCATGTATGTACACACACAAGGAGTATCAACGTGAATTGTGAACAGTAAGCCCTTGTACTAGAATGAGATATTTAATGAACAATAAATAATGTTTCCACTATTCAATGCGTTTTTATCCCACATAAGCAGTATTTGGACATAATAGGAATTTAATACATAGCTGGGTTGTATTAGAGCATAAACAAGCAGCAATAAATTTGTCTTAATCAAGTTTCTTGCGCGAGGTGCTTTATCATATAGGATAGGAGTACGTAGGACATGCAGATGTGTGCCTTTAGTATTGGACGCCCCAATCACATCCCTTGCTAATATCAAACGAAAATCCAATCATCTCTCTTCGTCGGTAGTAATCGACTTCCCATCTAAATCAGTTGATGACGTTACGAATAAAACAGACAAGAAGAGTCAAAATTGGGAGGAGGTTGACGTGGACGTTGTTTAGAACAGTCGAGGTCGGCTGCAGGAAAAATAAGAAAGATAGAAATATTTGTAGCTTGTCATGCTGAGGCACCCACTCCTCCTATATTAAACACTGAGAGAAATAAGGTCAGTGCATATTTACGCGCTTATGGGCCGTTGCATCCAAGGTTTAAATTACTTGTTTGGGCCCTTTTTAATATATGGGCCGGTAAAGCCTGCTCCTGGAGGCCCACAATCGCTGAGGTTATTTATGGCAAGGCTTCAACCTTTACCCAACAATGAGTGGGACTTAAAGTTAGTAAAAGAAAAATGTGTGTTATTGAAATGGAGAATGATTATGAGAAGTTTGTTAATGATTATCATTATTCACTATCACGTAAAAGTAAGAATAATTGTTACAGTTTAAATGCATTCAGAGATGAAAGATAATTTTTAGGAGGGAAGTATTTTCAGTGTAACTGAAATTTTGTAAAGGGTACGAAAAAGGCGACACATGACAAGGACGAAGCGAAAAAGCCTCATCTGAAGAAAAAAAGACGTTAATCTTGCTCCACCTCGTCTGTGAGGTTGGTGCCCTAGATGTATAGTTAACCCTATACTAATAATATACTTCAACCTTTCAAAAAAAAAAAGTTGGGCTCCAAATGTCCAGAGGAATGTGCACCATCAGGCCAAAACTGCGTCGTATTATGAGTTAGGCACGAGTCTCGTCGGGTATTTCTACTATTAATGGTGAGTCCTTGGAGAAGAGGGGATCCTTCCAAGTCCTACCAAATCTAGAAAGAAACTAAATGGAGGGAGGCTTGATCAGTAATTAGGCGAGTTATTTCACCTTTATATTAAATTCCAACCCCTAATTACACAATTCGTCCCACTATAATCAAATCTCTGCACCAATGTATGTCCTCACTATTTATGGTATAGTTTTATACGTGAAGAATTGTTCACCCAAATAATTCGATTGCATCATAAAAATCGATACTTTTCCGAGGTTAGAATAATTATATTCAATTGTAACTTAAATATATATTTAAACTAACATAATATATATACCCAATTGCGTACTTCTCAATAAATAATTTTGATTGACTCAACGACGATTAACGAACGGCATAGACTAATCGTAATTGACTCGTTGTGGTCTTGCGAGCTCGTCGATAGACTTTCGTGCTTCCATTCTTCGATGCCATCGTCTTCTTCGTTCTGCCGTATCAGAAATTTGAATCTCCGTTCTCACTTTACCGCAGGGGCAGAGCTAGGTGGGCTATTGCCCCCACTTAAAAAAATTGTTTAATAATTTGTAATATTTTTAATGTATGTTTCCATTAAAATTAGAAATTGATCCCCTAAAAAAATTAATTAAACTAAAAATTGAAATTAAATTTAAAAAAAATTAAAGATTGACATCATCCGCTAAATTTTCTGGCCCCACTCCTGCTCTACCGATAACCAAAACACACACAAACACAATGAGAGGACGTCGGGAGTTGATTCCTACCAATATCTGGTAAAAAAAAGCATCAAAGTTGGCCAAATTAAATTTATTCACCTCAGAAAGTTGGGAAAAGTAATCAAAGACCAAATTACGATTTTTTTTCGTAACTTGTTTACAAAAATTTTTCATGACTACGTCTTCACTGATAATTTTTTCGTGATACATACAGTCTAACTCACGAAAAAAAATATTGTCCAACATTAATACCGATTTAATAATTAAAAAAATTCACCATCGACGTAATTTTTTCATGAATAATATCACTATTTTAAAAAAAATTCCCTAGTACTCTGCCCCTGACAATCAATATAATAATATAGTTCTGATCCGATCCGATCTAGCTAAGTGATGTGATGGAATCACAGCGACTGTGATATTTTACTAAGAGTATTATATTATATTGGGCTGCATGCTATCTCAGAGAATTTGAGACGCCCAGCCATATTCTTCTTCTATTATTATAATTTTTTTGCTTGTGAATTATGGAACATTTACAGTAGGAAGTATATAGTTTATGACGCATAACGAAATAAATAAAATTATATTGTCATAAAACTCAATGGGATAATGCAACAGATTGCATAAGACTTGTAAATTGTAATCATGTTGTAATCATGATGAAGATATTTATTTTCGCTCAACCAAACTTAAAATTACTATTGAGAAACACTTAAGTGGCGTCGAGACGAGATCGGGACCATTTTTAATTTTTGATGGATTGTTCTGCATCAAAAAAATAATTAAAATTCCCCCAACAAAAAAATATTAAAACCGAGTACTTTACTACTGGTTTTGCATAAAATCCAAATAGAAAGGATATGAAAGGACAAAAGAGACTATTATTACTTCCAAATGGCGGGATGCTCTAAAATCTAACCACCTTGCCTTTAAATGGAAAAGTTAACACAACATCATCATCAACTTCTAATTTCCTCAAAACCGGCGCTTAACAACACTCGTCTCTCTCTCTCTCTCTCTCTCTCCATGGCCAAAAACAAAAGAAGCTTGGCCTGGCTCCTCTAAATATAGTTGGGTTGAGGTTTTGTTTTGGTAGAATTAATTGTTGTCATTTGGACACCCGTGAATTTCTCCCTCCTCTCACACACGCACACTCTTCTTCCTGTTAATAGATTTTTATTTCCGGCATCCTTGTTTGGGGAGTTCACAACTCACTCCTGGGGCTGGGGGTCTGGATTTTCACTTTTTGGTTGCTGCTATTGGGGCGTAGATTTAGGACAGCCTTTTTAGAAGCAGCAGTTTATTAAAGGGACAGCCTTTTTGGGAGGGCCCCACCCACCCCACCCTGTTGGCCTCTCTCCTTCTACCGGGAGGGAGGGCAGGGACTGGGGATACCCGGAACCAAACAGACAAGAAAGACAAGACATCGTTTTTGTGTCTGGTTTGTTTGTTTGTTTGGTCTTTGAATGTATTTTGTCATGTAATCGGGGGGATTGTGTGTACATCTGGCATTGTTAAAGAAAATGAGCTGCTTCTCTTGTATAAACTCAGACCGGAGAGACATTCTTAAGATCGACGTCGAGACGACCGGCCCCCGCTCCAGCACACGTCAGTCCTCCTCTCGATTGCGAATGTGTTTCTTTCCTTCTATCTTCTCCGCCTCTCTGTTTTTGCTTGCTGCATTCTTTGAAAAGTGTCTCCTTTGGCTAAAAGAATTGTGTTTTTTTTTTCTCCAAGGTAGCGGTAGCTCCAAGGGAAGAACGTATGCCGATGAAGGTAATGCGTCAATTTTGAAGGGGTTTCCTTCATTTTTTTAATCCCTTTTATGAAAAGATTAACAAGGAAAAATTGCAAGCATCTGGGAGGACTTAAAAAACTTTTCCTTGTTTGGGATGAGATGCAGAGAGCCCCAACTGGAAGGCCAATAGCAGTAAGAAGAACAGCCCAAAAGTCGGGAAGAACTGCCCAAATGACAGAAACCCTGAGGAGGGTGCACGTAGTTTCACCTTCCGGGAACTTGCAGCTGCAACCAGGAATTTCAGGGAGGTGAATTTGATAGGGGAAGGGGGTTTTGGGAGGGTTTACAAAGGCCTTCTTGATTCTGGCCAGGTGAATGTTCTTATTAATTCCAATGCAGCTCATTTCTCCTTCTTTTACCATTCGGTTATTGTTGTTGATCCTGTGATGCTCAGGTTGTTGCGGTGAAGCAACTCAATCGCGATGGCCTTCAGGGCTTTCAGGAATTCATTGTCGAGGTCCTCATGTTAAGCCTCTTGCATCATCCAAATCTTGTCACCTTGATCGGTTATTGCACCGCCGGAGATCAAAGGTTATTGGTGTACGAGTACATGCCAATGGGTAGCTTGGAAGATCATCTTTTTGGTAAGTCTGTTAAGTGCTTAACTGCTGGTGCATATGAACATTGTTTCATGTTAGTCCTAGTATCTTGTGTCAAATAAAAGATAAGGAGCTCCAAACTCCAGAGTATCCACCATGCTGTAGATTTTTATCCAACTGGCAATCTAGATTTTACTAGCTTGCTTTCTGTAAGAACACATTGAGACTCTCACCTATCTCTAAGAAATGTGGAAGACCGTGTTTGAGAGAAGATAATTGCTATGAAACACTTGATTCAGCAGGTTTTAGTTTCTTAGCTGACTCAAATTACCTGGATTCACGTGTTATTTGCATCATACCTTGTCGTCAGCGATCAATTATTGATAATTCATGGTTTCTGTTATTTCATTTCTGATCATGCCTGTTAGTTACTGTTATTGGCGTATTTTTCCTAGGGGGTTGGCTGTTCTTGTGACATAGATGGTTGTGATTCACAGATTTGGAGGCTGGCAAGGAGCCATTGAGTTGGGCCACTCGCATGAAAATTGCTGTGGGTGCTTCTCGTGGCCTCGAGTACCTGCACTGCAAAGCAAATCCTCCAGTCATCTACCGCGACCTTAAATCTGCCAATATCTTGCTAGACAATGATTTCAATCCAAAACTATCTGATTTTGGACTTGCCAAGTTGGGACCTGTGGGTGAAAACACTCATGTTTCAACTAGGGTTATGGGTACCTATGGATACTGTGCTCCCGAGTATGCAATGAGTGGGAAATTGACCCTTAAATCTGATATTTATAGCTTTGGTGTTGTCTTGCTGGAATTGGTCACTGGAAGGAAGGCAATAGACCGCTCTAAGAAGCCAGGAGAACAGAATCTTGTTTCATGGGTGAGTTGAAACAATTATTGTTTCCTCTAAAGCATGAAATCATTGTGTCTCATATTTAGATGCACAGTTTTTTACTCTCTGATCAAACAATCAAGATGCATTATACAAGGATCTTACATCTCTAAGTGTAATGAGCTAGCTGGTTTACTTGTAATGGATCAAAGTAATTGTCATGCATGTGTTTTCAAAGTTGACCCCGTTGGCGGATGATTCCTCATCCTGTTTTTCTTCTCCAGTCTAGGCAATTTCTGAAGGACCAGAAGAAGTTCTGCTATCTAGTTGATCCAGAGTTGCAAGGGAGATACCCTCGCCGTTGTTTGAACTATGCAGTTGCTATAATTGCAATGTGCCTTCATGAGGAAGCTAATTTTCGCCCTATCATCGGAGATGTTGTTGTTGCCCTTGAGTACCTAGCTGCACAGACTTCAGGTCCAGAACGCAATAGATCTAGGGAGGGATACAACATGTCGTTATCTCCTTCACCACAGCGCAAGGATGCAGTCTCTTTGCAACGGGATTCCAGGAGCAGATTCTCTGCTTAATCTGCGCAGAAACATTCAGATATTTGTAAGTTCACCGTTAGATAATGTGTCGTCATTTCCTTCTGGCAGTAGCTATAACGAAGTGAAGTGCTTCAGTGGTATCCTCCCTTTTCTTTCTTGTTTTCTTGGATTTAAAGTTGCATTACCTACAAATAGACACCGAACAACGGATCTAAATGGCAAAGTAAACTGCTCTACATGCTAAATGACTGTTTTTCATACTACACGATTTAAAATCTCAAGCTATCTGCACTCTAATAGCAGCATTGTTTCACTCAAATAATGGCACGACTATATCCCGATTCTTCATTGATCTCATTGCCTAGAACCGCAATGGAAGCAATCATGCACGTTGTCTGATCTCAGTTGATGGCATTATTGTATGTTTATCAGCTTGAATACATCTGTTATTACTTGTTGCTGCAGGTGCTTGGACTTTGATGGATAGAGAGTCTGCAAATTTAGATATATGATGCTTCTCCATGGTGGAAGGATATATATATACATATAGATGTATGTCATGTACAGTTCGTTTCGAGAAAAGTAATGTTCAATTGATTTGATTATAGCACATCCACAGATTCTACAAAATAAATATTATGGAATCATGTCAGAAACCTCAAGAGAAGCGGAGCAGAGGAGAGCAATAGATATGGTTAAATTCATAAATGAAAAGAGGCCAAGTTTGTAATTAAATGCATGGACTTGTTCTTATGTTTGACAAGATTAAGAAGATGAGTATACCGTGGACCTCGTACAAGACTTTTTTTTTTTCTAGAGTCGTAGAAGTGAGACTCGGTCCCTCGTAATAACACAAGTCCTGTCATGTCTAATTCCAGTTCCGTTGAAATCTAACGACCTGTGATGATAACATATTCTTCCTTAACTTGATAGTTTTTTTTTTCTTTCGGGATTATTAGCTGGAGATCAAAGAATTATATATATTTTAAGCAGCCGCATCCTATGTTAGATTGTGAGACGGGTTGAGTTTGCTCCCTTTTTCTCAAATTTGCTTTGTCGTTTCCCACCGCACCTTGCGCCACATATGTCTTTATTCATATTAAGCAATGCCTAACGTCACGAATTGTCAAAAAAAAAAAGGCAAATTAGTTTAAATTTCAAAATTTTAGATAATATTAAATTTATTTTACCCTCAAACAAAAAAGTTTACTTCTGGAAGAGATGATAATTGATATACTATTCCCTAAAAGTTTAGATGGAAGATATGTTAATATCTTAATGATAAAATATTTATGATTGTATTTTTTTTTAATAACATAGAATGAGATGTCAATAATGGTAGATTCTAAATTGATTATTGTTATGATGCATGTACCAAGATAGTAAGAAAAACTACATTGATCATTCTCCTATTTTCAAAAAAAAATAAGGCTTCCCATATGGACCAAAGTAAGGGCAGAAGAAAGTCAGAAATAGTAGGGCAGAAAGTCAAAGGTTCTTCCGGGTGATGATTTCGAAAACCTGAAGGTGTTCTGATATATGTAAATAGTTTACATGGGAGGTCAATGAATAACGAGGTCAACGAGAAAAAGGTACGAGAGTATAAATAGGGGAGGAATATGTTTCGAGAAAACCATTAATGGACCACATTATAAATTTATATATACATAGGGCTGTTTCGTAGGTGTTTCATCTTCCTAACGAGGAACCTGCTTGGAAAATTTAACACCCACACTAAAACACATTTGCCCTCCCTTTTTTAAACTTCATTAAATCACACCCGACCAAGGCAACGAAAAAGCCAAAGAGGTAGAGCCCAGAGGAGAACCTGTCCCTGTAAGTTTCAACAACATGGGCAACTGTTTTGCTACACGAGCTAATAACCATCACACCCCAGCTTCTTCCTCCAAGCCTCCCCCTGCAGGTTATTTAACTGAATTTCAATTTTAACCAACTTGATTATTTTGTACATTATAATTGTTTTCTTCAAGATCCGGTAGACTTTGTGTCTAATTCAAAATCTTATAAATTAAATAAATTGTCGAAAATCTAATTCATTACTTTGGGATAACATGTTATATTGCCTTCCACAGGGAATTACAACATCAATCATAAAAAGAAACAAGTACAGCGAGGAGAAATGTTACCGGAACCCAGTAACGGCCAGCTTGGTCGCGTTAATGGACAACAAGATCAGGTTGCTTCCGCAAGAAGCAACGAAGGAGGCTCCTCGCATGGGAAGGGTACTATTATTGTTCCGGGAGAACCAAGCACCAGTAGTAGTGGTAGTAGTAGTAATGAGAGAGATAATGAAGGTGGAAGCAAGTTCAACACACCGAACCTGAAGATGTTCACCTTGTCGGAGCTAGTAAGTGCGACCAGGAACTTCAGACCCGACACCATGTTGGGGGAAGGTGGGTTCGGGAGGGTTTTCAAAGGATGGATCGATCAGAAGACTTATGCACCTTCTCGAGTTGGTGTCGGAATGCCCGTCGCCGTCAAGAAATCTAACCCCGATAGCGAGCAGGGCCTTAGAGAATGGCAGGTCAGTTTAAGAATCATTATTCTAACAAATTGCTTATTATTTTTCAAGCGTCGTTTTCTTGAATTTTTTAAGTTGTTAAGATTTTTATTTACAATAAAGAAAATAATAACAACAAATGCTGGACTAATTTTTGTTGCTAAATCATAATCCATTACATATAGCTAGCTGGCTTATGCTACATTGTGTTGTTCAGTTGTTGTATACGAATTAGATATAGAAAATATTTTATAATGGACTCCCCACGATTATAGTGACTTGCAGTTTGGACCAGCTAATAGTTGGATTGTTTTAGTGTCTTCAATTTACGATAAATTCTTTAATTCACTATCTCTTAAACTTTATTAAAAATTAAGTAGTGAAAATATTAAATTTCCATAAATATTCGTAGGTATAGAAACATGAGACATGATGGCATTTTAGGAAACACGTTTGGAAATAGAGGTGAGCATCTAGATAATCCAAATTCAAATTATCCGAAATTTCTGAAATTACTATTTTTTGATCTGAATTCGAATCCAAATAAAGAATTATCCGAAATCCAAAATCCAACATTATTTTGGATACGGATTCAGATAATCCGATTTTTCCAAATTTTTAACAAACGTAACAATGGTATAAATTCAGACCTTCGTAATAAACAACGGTGGTAAATAAATTCGGACCTTTAAATAATCATAAATCTACCTTTATTTTTATTTTGAGACAAACTTATAATAAAAAGCGTAACATTGCTTTGCAAAATGACATAATAAAATATAACTAATATCATAAGAGTTAGGATAATAAAATTAGTTTATTGTTTATAATAAATAAATTATAACAATTATAAAAAAAAATATTACTTGAGAGTTGTGATATATTTGAAAGAAATTGGGAGGCTCCATGAAGTTTGATTTAATTTCACAAACTACGTTTACCTTCAAATATTAATAAATAAAATATTTTACACAACTTTAAACATAAATTCTTAAAAATAGGAAAATTTTAACTACTATATAAGAGTTATGATAATAAGATTAGTTTATTACTTTATTATTAATAATAATATAATTATAAAAATTATAAAAATAAATATATTACTTTATAGTTGTGATGCGTTAAAAGAAAATTATGGCTTAGAAAATCAAGTA
>SOPF01029978.1:0-25611 GCA_012979155.1 Hypericum perforatum
TCTCAAATTTGGGTTATTAGAGGGCAGAGAAGTAACTTAATTCAGTCCTGTAATTATTTTTTTTACAGAATTATTCTAGACGTTCAAATAGTTCAGCTTAGTACTTTCAAATGATTATGTTTAATTATAACCTATGATTCACTGATGTATATTTTTGAATAGTTTTACGCTGATATATATTTGAATATTTTTACTTAGATGTTCGCAAAAGGTCAAATAGTTTATTTAGATACGTTCAAATGAATTCATGCAATAGTTTAGTCACATATATTTGAATGGTTTATTTATATGTGTTAAATAATTTGGTTAGTTATGTTATTTTTTTTTTTCAAAAGAGTTATATACATCCTAAGTACAAGACTAAAAATAGCCCATGGAAAGATAACAGAGAGCTTGTGTTTTTGGTTTGTTTGTATTACTTGTCCTACTTTCATAAATAATTATATATATCAAATTTGAGATATTGGATATGAATTTTTTTTTGTTTATTTTTTCTATCACTTTTAGATACTTCAATCATTTTCAATTTGAATTAGCACTAATCGACGAAAGAATAGTGACGATATTATTTCTCGTAAAGACCGTCTCACCATAGTGCGACAAGAAGGGTATCGCCGGGTCGGCCACGGTGTAGTAAATTAAAGTGCCTCCTGGAAGGACGAAAAGCATAAGTTAGAAATGGCAATACACATGACATGGACCGATATAGTAGTGATTTATTTATTATATGCAACTTTTTTCTTTGGTATAAATATACATAGAGATCATGATCATGTCTGATCACTTCCCATTGTCTTGTAGCTCATATGGAAACTATACACTTCTTGGACATTCAGGACTGGACCATACACCGCCATATCCAGTTGTTAGTCAAAAATAAAATTTATATCACCGGCACACAAAGCCAAATAAAATATTATCGAAAACGGTCGTGCTTTAAATCCAGATAATGTATTGATGTACAAGTCTTACAATGTAAGAATTGCAGGGAAGCGCGTACTAATTAATCACGTAGCAGAAACAATCCAAACAATGTATTGACGTACATCTTAACAAGCTCATATGTCTCTTAACGTGAGGAGACCAATTCAATAGATCAATTCGATGCATTGGTTAGCCCAAATGGCATCAAGTGATTTACAGTTTGCTGGCACTTGGTCTCGGGAGGCTTCCAAGTGCCTTGGCTTGCTCTCTTAAGACAAACTTCTGCACCTTCCCTGTTGAAGTCTTCGGCAAATCGGTAAAAATGACAGTCCTCGGCACCATGAAGCGAGGCAGGCGATCACGGCAGTATCTGATCAGGTCATCGGCAGTAACACTGTGACCGTCCTTCAACTTCACGAATGCACAAGGTGTTTCTCCCCAGTAATCATCAGGCCGAGCAACAATCCCGGCCTCAAGTACTGCTGGATGGCTGAAGAGTACACCTTCCACCTCAATTGTGCTTATGTTTTCACCACCTGAGATAATGATATCCTTCGATCGGTCCTTCAGCTCGATGTACCCATCAGGATGCTTCACCGCCAAGTCCCCGCTTCTGAACCAGCCCCCTTTGAGTGCCTCTTCAGTTGCTTTTGGGTTCTTCAGATAGCCATTCATCACAGTATTGCCTCTGAACATGACCTCCCCCATACTCTTCGCATCTGCCGGTACACTCTTCATGGTGACGGGATCTTTAACATCAACTTCTTCCAGACCAATGTGCTGCAACCCCTGGCGGGACTTCATCTTTGCCTGGACATCTCGGGGCAAGGAACTCCATTCTGGTTTCCACGTGCAAACAGTACCGGGACCATAGGTTTCTGTCAAACCATAGGAGTGGATCACATCGAAACCCAACTCTTCCATCTTGAAAAGCACCTGCGGTGGTGGTGGTGCACCGCCAGTCATCACAGTTACTTTCTGCAGCAGTGGCTTCTGTTCGCTGGCTGGGGCATTTATTAGCATGTTTAAGACAGTTGGTGCACCCCCCATGTGAGTCACACAATGACGAGAAATGCTTTCAAATATTACTTTGGCCATCACATTTCTTATGCATATGTTAGTACCACCTTGAGCAGCAACACCCCAGGTCATGCACCAACCATTGCAATGGAACATGGGGACACACCATAGGTATACTGGCAATGTGGCCATTTCATTCAGAAGAACAGCTGCAAGAGAATTAAGATACGCTCCTCTGTGACTGTAAACAACGCCTTTAGGGCTCGACGTGGTGCCTGAAGTATAATTCAGCGCTATCGGATCCCATTCATCTCTCGGCCACCTAATTTCGAAGTTAGGCCCTCCCGTCGCCAAAAGACTCTCGTAGTCCAAGTATCTAGTCCCGGAAGAGGATACATTAACCGGTTGGCCGTCATCTGTGATTACAACGACCTGGGGCAAGCTGATGGTTGTCTTGGATAGAATCTGCAGTGCATCTCTAGCAACCTGGACAAGTTGGGACTCCACAAAAATGATCTTGGCCTCTGAATGTCCCAATAGTAGAGCGACCATCGCTGGGTTGTGACGGGTATTAAGCGTGCAAAGAACTGCCCCAGCCATTGGAACACCGAAATGCAGCTCGTACATTGCCGGAATATTCGAAGCCAATGCCGCAACCTGCTCAAATCGTACAACCAAATCCTCCAATGTAAACGAGAAAATTCTTGCAGTAACTACTACAAGATGTCAAATGTTCAAAGTATGCAACGAAACAAATCATTATTGCAATAATTGTGATTGTTTCAACTTACTACTCGCTCATCCTCTGAGACAGGGGAATGTGCTTAATCATTTTTACCTATCTGCACACAACAATTCTTAATCTTCACTGTAACAGAGGTTGGTATTTCATGCTCATTATTGGTTACTCACAATACTTGTGGGGCAAATAGTATTATAATATTTCCCATCTCATGATTTGACTTAATTATATCCACTGTATTAGGGAGGTATTTTGAGATTAGGTTCCATTGAACTGGATGCAAGCAAAACAAAACCACCCAAATTTGGTAACTTTTCGGAACTATCATGGTCGTTAGAATCTTCATATCCAAACTAAAAAAGGCGTTGGATTTGGATACGTCACGGATCGTGAAGTACTATTGCTGTCTAACAACTACAAAACATTCTAATCCATTACACATAGACCTCCCTCGTTGGTCTTGTTGGTAAGAAATCATTAATTTTCTACTCTCTTTTTTTCATTTTCTGGTATAATAAAACAGAAAAAAAAAACAGAAAATGGAAACAGTAGAAAAAGATAACGAACTAATTAGCATCACAGAGTAGAGAACTCACAACGTCGCCGTATCCGATACGGAGGAGGCCGGAGATAGCGGAGGCGAGGCTGAGGCATCTCTCCCGAGTCTGCCTCCACGTGTACCTGACGTCACCGTAGACGACAGATGTCCGCTCCCCGTAGACGACCGCGGAGCGCTCCAAGAAGCTGATGGGCGACAAGGGTACGTGGTTAGCCGAGCACTTGACAACTCCTTCCATCTCCGCCGGTCCACTTAGTCAGTCAGTGTGTCTTAATTTATTTAATTTGGTTCCGGCGGTCCAATAACTAATTTATTTAATTTAATTTGTACTTTTCTTCTTCTTAGCTCTTTGATTATGATGCCTTCTGGTGCGTGCAATAATGATCCACCACGTTTCCACCTATAAAAAAAATTAAATAATGATCCACCACGGCACGCCACAGATAAGATGGAGAGGAAAAAAGGGTTTTTTTTTTGTGTGTGGGTAAAAGTGTAATAATAATATTATGATATTAATTTTTTTTGGTGTAAATATTATGATATTAATTAAAAGTCATGTACATATCCCCAAAGGCCAAAACCAACCAAGAGGCTGGAGAGGTCACGGAGCTAAAAAGGCATATGGATAGCTACTTTGGATGATTCGGGATTTTCTGTTTTGAGCGCTACGGACCATTCGGACTCATTACGTAATCTTTGCATGTGTATGGAAACCTATAGCTTGTTTGATGGAAAATAAAATTATTTTTTTTATCACTTTTTTTATATTTACAGTGAGTTTTATAGGATCATTGTTTTTTTTTCAAAGAGATAACCACTAGTGATGAGTTTTATTTGTAGGTCACAAGAGCTCAACTAAAATGGGAAAAATGAGAAACCTTGTTGCGGCATTAATAATTGTCGTCGTTTTGCTTTATTGACTTTTCGAAATGGGTTTGGGCCGGACTGCTGTAGCGCGCATCCTACGTATCATCTCACGGTCCATGTATAATTATGGATCCATGACATGTGCACATCAACTTCAGATTATTTGCTTGTCGAGCGACGCCGAACACTTGTTAACAGTTAACACGACAAATTTAGATTTAACCCAAATAAATTTTTAAAGAAGTCAATTTTTTTGAATAAATATTTAAAATTTTTGTATGTAACAAATCTAGATTCGTGATTTATTGTTTAATTTAAAATAATAGAGAGTCAAAATATCTCAACCAAAGAAAAGGATTCTACCATTATTATAAATCTCACAAACCAAAGCGAAACCATACAAAGTTTCTTATGATTAACCCTCATTAATTGACTTCCATTTTTTTTCCCGAAGGTCATTAAATTGAGTTGATTAATAAGGACAATCCGGGCCAAATTGGATGGGAAAAAGTGACCGTTACGCGCTCCCCTTCTTATTATTTTAAACCCCAATCAAAATAAGAGAGAATCATGGGACCAAGAAAGTTACTGACAAAACCAAAGGAGCCTTCCTTCTCTCTCACGCCGAATTTCAAACCTAAAACCCACAAAGAAAAAAAGTTGTAATAATAATCTTCCTTTTTCTTCTTCCAATTCCGATCCATTCTACTGTTACTTCTCAACTCTCAAACACCTCCCGTCTTCTTCTTCTTCTTCTTCGTTGGTTCTTTCTTTGTGTTTCAGGTTCTTTTTTTCAAATTCCATCTTTGGAGGAGAAATAAATAAATGTCAAGAATGAGAACCTACGGGAAGCCGCCGCTCGCCAAGTCCCCGGTTCGCCTCCGGCCACGCCGTGGCACCCGGTTCGAGGTCACTGCCTCCCTCCAAACCCCTCCAGGTTTGCCTTTCTTGATCCTTACTCTTCCAGATTCCTCTGCCTGGATCCACTGTGGTTTAGATTTCTGGTGATTTAGGGCTAATAATTAGGGGTTGTTTGTTTGATGAGTATTAAACTTGATCGTTATAGGTTCGCTTACCAAATCCCAGAAGCGGCTGAACCCTACTTGGAGCGAGGAGGATACGGGAATGCTGCGACCGGAGTACCAAACCATATCGTGCGAGTTGCGTGCTCTGGCTGGGATGGTGAACGATGAACTCCGCAACGGAGGGGCAGCTCCGAGCCATAGTGTGGCGGGTGTGAAGTCGACCAGACAGTCCAGCTCATCTTTATTTGAAAGGGGAAGGATGTACGAGGAGTACTCGGCCAGGAGGAGCGAGAGGCTGAATAGCAAAAGGAGCTGTGGGAACAGCAACAAGAAGAGCAGCGAGGCATTGCGGGAGTTGAAGATGCCGTCGTATAAGGCTCGGCTAGGGGTGACAGTTGAGTCATCCAAGAAGGGCAGGGAGTCTAGGGTTGCAGAGAGTTTCCGAAAATCGATGTCTGCTGCTTATTGTTCTTCTGCTCTGCAGGGGACCCCCAATGCTGCTGCAGCTGCTACCTCGGCGGCAGCTAGTAGTACTCCGAGGTATATGCTTAGGAGTATGAGCAAAGAGAACAACATGAGGAAGCCTGCTACTACTGCAACAGCTATTCCTCTTCCTAGTGGGGTTAGGAGGACTAGGAGGATATAAGGCCTCTCTCTCTC
Organism: Hypericum perforatum; assembly: GCA_012979155.1. Lineage (NCBI taxonomy): Eukaryota > Viridiplantae > Streptophyta > Magnoliopsida > Malpighiales > Hypericaceae > Hypericum > Hypericum perforatum. The sequence goes on from SOPF01029978.1 coordinate 5,798, forward strand.
TCTCTCTCCCTCAGTTTGATTTGATCTGATCGAGGCTTGGTGTTTTGACATTACAATCTGTTGATGGAGACAACAGATTGTAATGGATTTGGTGCCACACTGTTGGTGTGTAGTTTGTTATAGGATGTTGCCTAATGGCATTTGGATTGCGAAAACCATTAAATCATTTGTTGCATTGGCCCGGGCAGTTTTCTCCTTATTGCGTGAATTCGAGTTTTATAGTCTAAAATTACAACTATCCACCAGCACAGGCCCTTAAGAATGCTAATGATGACGCATCCTCCTTTCCAAAACGAAGTGCTTAGCTGGTCTAGTAAAGAAAAGCGAAATCCACCAGATACATTGTTCAACCCATTAACGCGCAATGTACAAAATTTGCCAATTTGGTCACAAGTCCTATGTAGTAACGAGAAGATAGGCTAGGCCTTTCAAATATTCAACTATCTCAGACCCTCCCAGCTTTGAACTGCCGAATACTCGGTCAACAAATGTTATTGGAACCTGCAACAACAAGAAGGGGAATCAATTGGAAGTTGCTAGCAAGAGGCGTAACTTTATACTTGAAAATGGAAAGAGGGTTGTATACAGTTGGCCGAGTATTTGCACATGCACCAAGGACATTCATGGCGCAAGAGGGCTATATGTATACAGTTGTAACACACCAGATACAAGTTAGAGGAGGCTCTTGTCCTTTGAAGGACAGTTCTTGAGCAATTACATGTGAGAAATGACGCACACTCGGACAACAAACAAACAAGCATGTGCGTTTCTTGAGTGTTATATGCCTATTTAGTAAAAAAAAGGGGGTTTCATAATACGTACCTCCTCAATGTGGTAGCCTTTCCTAGAAGCCCGGACAATCATCTCCATTTGAAAGACATATCCCTTGCTAACAACAGAACTTATGATATCTTCAAGCGCTGATTTCTTGTAAAGCCTACAGGGGGAATGCAATGTAGTTAGTCATCACCACACAATCTTCAAGCTCGAAATACTGAGTGGAAAGCTAACAAAAATTTCACACCCATACCGGAAAGATCCAGTCAAATCAGATACACCTGGCCATAAAAATGTTTGTGCAAGGACATTGGCACCCCTGCTTGTCAGCTTGCGCATTAGATTCCATCCATGTACCCCGCCACCTTTAACATAACGAGTCCCAGTAACAATGCTTGCACCAGTCTCTGCTTGTTTCCTGAAGAAGATAGTCGAGAAGTTCCAAAGACTTGATTAGTCGGGCATCAAAATTTTGCCGAACATTCAACAAAGGAAAAGCATAAAACTCTTACTTAATGAATCTTGGCAAGTACTTTGGCTGCAAAAGAAACAACACAAATCACCACAGGACTTTCAAAACGGTGATCTTGATCATAGGACAAATTTGGTAGAGTTACTTAAAAAAAGGTTTCTGCTAAGAGGGCGGGGGAAGCAGTTACAGAAGAGCATGGAAATCCTATTCGTGCATCTGCCACAAGATCAGGACTCAAGTAGTATGCATGCTGTGCTTACATGGTGGGACAAATCAGCGTCCATAATCACGACGAAATTTCCGGATGCGTGCTTCAAGCCATGGACATAAGCCGTCCCTGAAAACCGAAAAATGCATCACAAATCACACTGATATTCTTCACACCATTCAATTAACTCCGACACACGACCACGTACCTAAACCAAGCTTCCTAGGCCTCGGTCTCAACAACTGCAATCATTTGATGTCAAAACATCAACTCCAATGAATAACAGACCAAATATAAAAGAAAGAGAAAACAAAGGCATGGGAGCGAGCGAGCGAGCAACAACATACGATGCGATCTTCTCCGTAGACTCGCTGTAACTGCTTCACAATGTCCTGAGTTCCATCGGGACTCCCGTCATCCACCACTATGATTTCGAAATCCACATCCCTAACAACCACAACAACAAACAACAGACTTCAGATCCTACTCTTCTTCTCTCATTTTTTTCCGGAATTTAATCAAATTTCAAAAAAATAAATTTCCCAAGAATAAAAATTGACGGAAGGGAATCTAAATCGTAATACTCGAAAATTGAGCTGTAGGAATAAAAAGAGAGAAGGAAGGGGGGGATTACGGGAGGTGCTTGAAGATGAGGAAGACGATGATGGCGATGTTGAGACGCTCGTTGTAGGTTGGGATTATGATACTGTACTTCTCCTTCTCCTTCTTCTCTTCCTCCATAACCATCCTTTCTTGCGCGCTTCACTTCTCTCTCTCTCCTCTTGTTTTCCTTCTCTTTCTTCCTCCTCCTCCCTGACTTCTTTCACATTATGGGCCTGAATATTTGGAGGCCCGAAAAGAAATTAAAGCAAGGCCCATTTCTGTAATTTGAAAGCCAAGCCCAATCTTGGAGCTTTCTTTCCAAACTTTTAGCCGATTCCGCTCATCTCTGATGCTCAAATAGAAATAGAAGCAAACAAATAAAATTAGCCAGTTCAGAATGCCATGCCCATCATCGAGGGCTAGCTAATAATGCATAATTATTTCTTAGAATCAATTTGTTAGTTAATTGCTACTCTCTAAATTAGTAGCCTTTTGAAAGTTATAATATAAATCTGACTACTCCGAAGTTCACATATTATTATGGATTCATATTTATTTAAAATAATGTGTCCGAGTAATGAAAATGCGACTAGCATTTAAACACGGAATTAAAGTGATAGAATTCCTCCAATCCTGGACCTAACACATGAAATTCGTAAAAGATATTGAACTGAAATTGAAACTACTATAAACTTTCGTGCTACATTGCGCCCGGTGTCTGTATATATAAAACAAATAATATTGACGGTGCAAAGCGAGTAAAAAGAGAGGAGGAGCCAAAACGGTGCGAATCGGATCGGGGAGAAAGATTTAGCAGTTGGGAATTAGGGTTTTAGTGCAGAAGAAAGAAGAAGAAGAAGGATGAGCAGGAGCTTGGGGATACCGGTGAAGCTGCTGCACGAGGCGTCGGGACACGTGGTGACGGTGGAGCTCAAGAGCGGGGAGCTGTACAGGGGGAGTATGCTCGAGTGCGAGGATAACTGGAACTGCCAGCTCGAGAACATCACCTACACCGCCAAGGTCCTTCCGTTGTTTCCTCTTTCTTTCTTTTTCCTTCGTTATAGGCACTGTGAATAAAGAAACCCCAGGGTTAGGGTTGGCGATTGGGTAGTAACGGATTGCGATCCCTAATGCAGTGTTCGGATACGGGGCTTAGGTGGAGGGATATCTGTTTGTGTGAGGAAGAAGCCCTGAGGTTGCCTGACTCTTTGATGGAGGAAGAGTCCAGTCTTGTAGATTTGTGCATAGGGTTTTGCTGTTGTGCCCTTTCCTTTTGCACATTTGGGGTGCTCTCATTCTCGTCTTCTTGTTGTGTACTGTTGGTCGGTTTATGTATTGTTGTTCTCGGCTTTTCTCTACCCTCCTTGCTAGTCTTCTTATCGTATTCCTTAACGTACTGTTGTTCTTGGCTTTTGTGCTTGGGTTTGTGGGTGATTTCTAAGCAGTTGGTCGGTTTTTTGTTTATTGAATACTATGATTCATCTTTGCACATCACACTATCAGTGGTGTATATTATATTTTCTGGAGATTTGCGATTTGCATTAGATTGGTTTTCTTAATTTGTTTTGTTTCGTGTTGTATTACGGATGCTGATTTTGCTTGGTCGTGCTCAGGATGGAAAAATCTCGCAGCTTGAACACGTTTTTATTCGAGGCAGCAAAGTCAGGTACTGTATAGCTTGAGATATTTTCCACTCGCTTATTTGTTAATTGACTCCAAGTCTTGTCTAAAGAATTTTACATTTGATAGGTTTATGGTCATACCAGACATGTTGAAGAATGCTCCCATGTTCAAGCGTCTGGATGCTAGAATCAAAGTATGCTTCTCTCTATCGTGTGAATATCCTCTTTGGCTCATACTCTCTTTCGCAGTTTTAAGTTTTTGGGATGTTCAATTCTTTGTAGGGTAAAAGTGCATCTCTGGGAGTTGGAAGGGGCAGATCTGTGGCAATGCGCGCTAAAGTAAGTCTTGGGCTTCAACCCCTCAATCTTCTTGCGCGGTGCAGGTTTATGCCCCTGCTTCTCATCTACTTTTGCTGTTGTGTAGGCTCAAGCAGCTGGCCGTGGAGCACCACCAGGCAGAGGTGCTGTGCCACCTGTTAGGAGGTAACTGCAGTCCGGCCGATTCAAATCCTTGGCTGTTTGCCTCTGTCAACTGTGGCCTGCATGTGCTGAGGTTCTGCATTAGACCCGTTCTTATGGTGTAGGATATGACTATTCTTGATGCGTGGAAATTGGATCTTTGTCTAGAGTTGAGTTGGTTCTCGTATGTATTCAGCCCAGAATTTTTCTGTAGTGATGCCATTGCGGCTTGATTTTATCTGCTCCCAACTAGTCATGTTTTTTTTTAAAGAAACCACCTTGGAACGTTTTGTGAGCTTACATTTTCTTCCTCTTAATCGTTACTGAAGACCGACCATTGAAATTGTTTGCAGAATGTTACGCTATTATGTTACAGCTGTATGATTCTCTGGGCAACCATAGATTGACCTTTATTAAGTAAAAACGGCGGAATAAGGTTCCCTTCAGAGATGATTGGTAGTGGATCCCCATCCGTTCACTGGCTTTTGTTGCCTCGCTATTTAGACTTTTAGTACTCTAATAGATCAAACCAAATAGTTACAATGGCAGCGCATTCCAGACAAATGATTTATTGCCTGAACTGTCATTATTATTATTATCCTAAAACTACATCGTCATCTGCAACTCGGAAGGACTTGTGTCCTCGATGACAAATGAACTCGGGAGTTAGCAAATATATAGCAAACTGGTAAGGCAGACCATTACTACAAAACATTGTCCACAAGGTTAACCTGGTCGCCTCTAGACAAGAAAAACTGCTCGTTCTATATCAACACAGGGGGTACCAACATATGATGATGCATCAGGTTCTTGTGGCTGCAGTTGGCCACCAGTGGTTAGACTAATGGAAGTAGCCGTAGAGTTCCATGAAGCAGATGGACAGATTCCACGGATTTGAGCTGTCTGCTGTTGGTCCTGTGAGGAGAACCCTGAAGAATCGGAAAGGTAGTAGAGCATTAGGCCCTGATATCGCCCACGACGCATATTGTGCAGGTTTGCATATCGTCTGGTCGTTCTCATGAATTCTCAAGTTTGTCCATGCTCTTCCATCCATGGATCCCTGCACAAAATTAAAGGAACTCATCAGGTTCTCTCCTCAGATTTGTTAACAGCATATTTTCTTGCACACTAGCGGGAAAATATTATCCCGCCGAGGTGAATGAAAAGATTTTGCACAAAATGGGGCCCCTTACCTGAAAGTTCCAGGATCTAACATATGTTCTTGAACCATCTTGTCTTAACGTGTAGTAGTTGCACATGAGCTGCAAGAATTGAGAATCAAATGGCAGATGACAAGTCAGAGAACGTACAATGCATGCTGGAACAGTCTCACAGACAAAAGTAGAGAAAAGAAGAATCTTCTCAAAAAAAAAGAAAGAAGAAGAGGAGGCATAATCGCACGTAATAATTCCAAATGATGAGACAGAGACCGAACCTGGTGATCTTGGCCAAGGTCAACCATCCACCAAGTACATTTGTTCCCATCCTCCAACCGGGGCCCAGCAAAAGATGTTCCCTAGCAAAATATAACTCACTCAGCCAATTGTAAGTAAGAATGTTCACCAAATCCATGATGATGACCGTAGTGTCTGACCTGATAATTTCTTGACACCAACACCTTCGGATCGGTGTATCTGGAGGTGGGACTACTAGCTGCGATAGTTATTCTCTAGCATTACGTAAAGACGTCATAAGAATGGTATACCACTATAAATATCTAATCCAAATTCTTTGGAGCATACGAGACTAGAAAAGTACCTTAGCTAGAACCGGATTAACCCATTGATGTTGCCCGTAAGATGTGCCAGCAAAGTAGAGAACGCCATTGCTGTCCCCGTCACATATGTACTGGAGCTCTTTGTAGCTAGAGCGCCTATGGTGAAACCTTGGACTGCAACAACCAGGTATGTCAGCTATGACATCCTTGTAAATAGCACTTTGCTTAACATCTTGTCATAAGATCATGCACCAAAGTTCACATCATCTTAGATGTAACATCAAAGAGTGGAGGGAACTTCCCATGATCACTTACTTTTTGTCACTTCCGGGAAAAGGCAGTCCAAAATTGACATACTTGATAGCCTCCTTCACCTACGACATGGGATTAAGAGAATAAGGAGACATAAGACAACTCACTTCGCTTCCTCTTTTTAATACCCTTACAGAATGGTGGACTTACGAGATCATCACAAACGCCAATGAACTTGCAAAGATTGCTCTGTTCTAGCTGCAACATATGTTACAAGAAAACACTTAAGAGACTTCAATACTCGTCGGGCTCATTATCTCATTTTAGATTCAATGTACCTTCTCAAGCAAGTTTTGTGGAAGCAATGGAAAGCGCACATTAGGCAATAAGTTATCAACCGACTCGAGCCTTTCCTTGAAGAGGTATTCGGGAGTAGAACAGGCCATCAGCTCATCCACCGTTTCCCATCCACATGGCTCTTCGGCTCTCATGCACCACATCAAAATTGCATCGAGAACCTTCTCTTCAGATGTTACTGTCAGATCTTGATGCTGCAAAACACACCATCGCTAGGTTCATGGATGATAACCCATTTACACCAAACTGACTTGGAAACATCAAGGTTCAAAAGGGTGTAGTTTGACCCAACGTATCTATCCCCAGAGGTCTTCAACAACTCATCAATCAACTATGCTGTTGAATTGCTTCCATTATCAACCTCACCAACATGGAATTTGCACAGATGATGCATAATGATCCAGACATTACAACCTTTCTATTGACTTTTCAGAAGTACCAGTCTAGACTCTATCCACCTCCATACAAACTACCATAATCAACACATACATCCACAGTTCTAAAATTTTGAAAATAGAACCCACCTGAAGGATACTGGCAAAAGTTGTGTCATCTAACATGATGAAGTCAAGGTTTGCTGTTGTACAAAAATCAAAGTGCATTGCAAATTTCCTCTGGCAACTCTCTGCGACAAGTTTACATGCCGGTATTTGGGAGACCACTAGCAAGATTGAACATACAGAATCCTGCAACAAAGTTCAACAGTTAGCACCAAAGCAGTTATCCAACAACTCCCAAATTTGTCTGCTTCCATCGTCCACTAAACTTGAGCATAATAGAAAAACTGTTGTGGAATGACCTTCTGCCACTAGGAGAACTCCATCCCTGCATAATACATGCACATGAACGGTATCAATATATTAATTCTACTCTGAGGGACTTCTTCATTTGTTTCCCATACCGCAAGTCACTCCCTCCTTATCTATTCTAGCTGAACAAGATTCACAATGAGACAAGAACAAGGAACAAAGATGAGATAACAGCAAACATTTTAAAACTGAACACGTGAAAAGTTAGGGTAAATTACCTCAGAAAGGCACTCTAACAATGTTTTGCAGCACTCTTGATAAAGCATTGTGACCCCAAACTGATCAGAAAATATAAGCAGCTCAAGCAACAGAGTCCCGAAGTCCACATCATTATCCAAATGGAGTTCGCCACTATACATAAAATCAAGCATGACACTCAAAGCTTCTGCGGAAACATCTGCTAAATAAATCGTAGAAGAACTAGTCTCACTCATCCCATTGGTGAACATCTGCAAAAAAGATGGTTCTCTTAGTCACAGTGCGATGATAGAGAAGTAACAGGGATCAAAAGATTAGGCAAGAAAAACAAACTGGCTCAGCAAAAAGCACCAGATAAGCATAATTCATTTATCGAAAATTTATAACTCCACTATCTGCTTAGTTCTTCTCTTGCCTCATGGTCAATGGATAGATTTTGAAAGAGTCAATCAGAAACTGATAGAATATGCTATACAAAGGTAATGAATTAGACACATCAAAGTTGCGCATACGAGGGAATCTGACCTTTGCAAATGGCAAACTCCACAAACCAAAGATAACTTTATGAGCCTGAGCGACAAGACCATGCGCCTCAAGATTAACTTGTACATCAGCGTATTCTCCAGTAACATGTAATTGCTTGAGCCTTTGCACACTGATTGGATATCCAGATGGGAAAGTTCTAGCTCCATGTGTATGAGAGATAGGGCAAGATAATTCCACCTTCTTACCAGAGTCAAACAACTTCTTATTCAGCTTGAACCTTTCCACAGTTTCCTCACACTGCTTTGCTAGCGGCATCACTTCAAATTTTAAACTTAACGCCCACAGAGAACCAAGTTGTGGTTCTGAAATCTATTTTAGAGCAAACACCAACAATCAGACCAAATGAAAACAGGACCGTACAACTCTGTGTATTAGAAACAAGCTTAACATCATCGTTCATAATAAGCAAAATACAACGTTGAAACTATATTCATGAACCATACCTGGGTCTGGCCCGCGTAGATATACTGAAGAAGGGCATGCAGAGTCGCATACGGTATGTCCTGCAGCTGTATCACATCTTCTCTTGATGAACTCAAAGGGAAAGTGCCAGATGCTTGCAGTATGACTTTATGAGCTGGGACAGGTCTTTCTTCCTCCCCGACGATGAAAAACATGTCAGATAATTCCCAGTTTTCAAGAAAATAATCAAGCCCCCACTGGTTATAGCCCGCCATCTCATCTTCCAATTCCTCTTGACCATCATCCTCCATATCGAACTCTCTGGATTCAACTTGTTTCCACATCAACATATGATTGTGCTGCAAAGGCAGCACATTGACATTCCTATAGCCGACGTGTTTATCCCAGCTACTGAGCCCCACATACTGGACAGTGCAATTAGGGTTGGAATCTAACCATTCAAAAACAGTATTCTGAAAAGGGTATCTTCCTTTTCCGACACTAATCAGCCCATCATAAACACTGATCCAATAACTCTGATATGTGGAAGTACAGCATAGTCCAATGCCTTCTGCATCGACCACTGTTTCACCATCTACCTCGATCTTCAACCTTCTATTCCTATGGCTCCCAATAATCACAGTGTAATGAGGACTATTATCCCTCTTATAATGATAGTGCTCGCTCCCAACGTTCTCCCTAAACACCACAGTGACATCATTCAGAGCAAAAGCATCAAAAGCAACACAGCCTCTACCTGCCTCCCGGAACTTGAAGTCTTTCCTCCAAGCACACTGAAACGGTGCGACTGTGAGAAACTTCTTCTCTTTTCCCTCCATAGTCTCTCGTAACTAACAGTGTGTTTCAGTAGATTCTCTCACTTCGAGTCACTTCAACCAAAATGGGTATTACTTATAGGAGTATGAAGATAACGAAAGCGAACGCTGGCAACACCTGATCATAAATATGGAAACATATAAAAGAGATAAATTTATCGAGATTTTTATATCAACCGACTGGCTCAAAGAGTATTAATAGTCATAAGAAATTCCCATCAAACCAAATTGATAGCAAGACAACTAAAGTGAAAGATACATAACAAAGGTTGGAGCTTGGACACATCACTGTCAAGAGATAGTGGAACCCAGAAAATCAACAAGCCAACTTGACAAAAGATCTTGGAGGAGCAAAGCAAAACAAAATAGCTAATAGAGTAGGAGACAGAAACGCACGCGTCAACCCTACACCACATTCTCATCCCAAGGACAATAAACTCCACATATGCCAAAAAAATATCAGCACACCAACGACGAACCTTGGTTTACCTCCAAAGTTGACCCCCTCAAAAAAAAATCAAATCTTTAGGCTCCAAATAACTTAAAGATCCAATCTTAATTAGAATTAGCAACCTGGTAGCAGAAAGAAGATCCAAGTGGGTCCCCAGAAATCCACCTTTCGCCTTCAAAAGCTAAACCACGCTAACCAGAATCGGGAAATTATGGGTAGAAACTGAAAGTTATAAACTTGATGGAAGGGGAAGAAGGGAAAGTTCCTTGTTAAATCCAATGTATTTGGAATTGAAATGGATTAGGTTGCCAGATCAATAAATCGTCGGATTCGGATTTTTTTTCGGGGCTGGAGGAGTATGACGTGGCTGCGAAGTCGTGGCTGCTTCTGCCACGTGAATCTGGTCATCTGGACCAAATCCAACAAAACGACAAACAGATATATTTGGAAATTTATGTCAGTTTCCTTTTTCGTATTTTTTTTTAAAAAAAATTACTTAAGTGTTATGTGATTTTACAAATTTTTATTCGGAACTTTGTGATTTTAAAATAGACCAACAAATTCAACTTATTCCATTATTATCAATTGAATCTCCTGCTTGATTCGACATCTTTTGTCTGTTTTTGCGTTTAATAGCTAACTTGGATTGTCATCCAAAATATTTTATCTAAATGTCTTATCTGATGTAGTGATGTGGACACGTGGTCAGTGGTAAATTACGTTTTTAGTATCCAATTTTCGATAAATTTTCAGAAACCCTGTTGTCAGCCCACAAAAAAAAATTTCCCCTTACTCGGATTGCATCCATACTCGTCGCCGGCCAAAAACCTTGATTTCCTTCTAAAAACAACCTCGATGAAAGTGGAGAATCTCCGATGAAAGTGAGGTCAGTGAACCGATCTATCGTCGATGGCGAACCAAAGTGCTCACATGTCGTCGAGGTCGTTCGCTACCTCGTTGGTGACTCTCGGCGATGCTCGAGTTATCTCGGCTGAACATGTCACCGGCCTCTTCATCGGAGAAGCACGGGATTATCATCGTGGATTGGATTTTTGGTTGTTAGGTGCTTCGCAATAGTTACTAAAAGCAACGTATATTTCGACAAAAAAAATGTTAAATCCGACGGAGATAAAAATTGAAAATAATTGAAATAAGTTGAATTATTTGTTTCTTTTAAAACCACATAATTCTAAATAGAACTGGTAAAATTACAAAATAACTAAGAAGATATTTTCATCAAAGTATTTAGCGTTGAAATTCATCCTCCGTTGTATTTTTATCACATTAAATTTTTAAATCTATCCATTAATATTAAACTGCCCAATATGTTAACTTGATAAGCATGTCCGATAAAATAATGATGAGTGTTGGAGGAGGTATCTGTGAAGTAATTATATTACATTATATAATAAATTATGTCACGCTCTCTGTCGCTGTCCTTATCTCTGAGGATAGAGCAAGTTTTGGCAAGGTGTCCCCACGTATGAATCGGCGTCCAAACAAATTAACAGACCTCAAATAGTGTGTGAGATAAGAATTGTACTAATGGTTGGTTAACACGGAGCAATGGTGGCAAAAACTGGTACCTTTCAAATAGAATAACAAAGAAGAGGCCAGCTGTCTCCGTATGCTATTCTCAATAGATTGTTTATTTTAAAGAATCCGTCAAGGGCATGACAGACTCGATTGTTCCAATTACATACAATCTATTGAGAAACAATAACAAAATGAAAGAACCATATAGAGGAAGAAGAACAAAGTGTGTGTTCTCTTCAAAATGGACCCGAGAAGGCAACTTTAGTTGCTTGAAGTAGTCAGCTAGGGGCAACTTTAGTTGCTTGAACACCATTTGTCTTACCCTTTGATAAAGCTTGGGATCTTTATCTTGGGGGACGATCATATCATATTCATTGAGCTGGAAGACCTGCTGGCCCATCCAAGATGAAGTGAGCAGGGTCAACTTTAGCAGCGTACCCAAACTTGGAAGTGCTGTACTTCCTGTGAACTCCTGTAAGCTTTCCTGTTGCCGCATTCTTATGGTACTTAACCATAAGCCTTGAGCATTCCCTAAGCACAAGGAGAAGAAGGACCATTAGCATATAAAAAAGCACAGCCACACAACACTGAAGTGAAGCTCCTGAAACAATATAAGCATCTTACTGAAGCTGCTCCTCTGAATATGCAGTATGCCACTCGCTTGTCCTGCTCCATTGCTTGTAACCAGTCAGAGCACATTGAGCCGTGTAAATTGCGGCTGCCGCAAGCAAGGAAGGAGGAAACCTGAGCATCTCGTACTTCACCAGGCAAAGCTCGATCATGAAGAAAGAAAGGAGGTCGAGCTTCTTGTCGGATTGGGCGGCTTTGAGAAATCTCCTCATGAAAACATAAGGAGTAGGAACAGACAGATTAAACTGCAATTTATTGACCATCAACTTCTCCTGCAAACACAAACACAAACCAATCACACAAACAAAATTAGTCTCAGACAAAACCAAGTACCAGATAGAACATTGCACACACAATTAGTTTCAGACAAAACCAAAACCACGTACCAGATAGAACATTGTAGCTCATTTCGATTAAGAAGCTTACCATATTGAGAATTTCTTGTCGGCTGTAAGCCCTGTCACTTATCAGAATGAGGTCCTCCACAACCGGAACTGATACTTCCTCATATTTGCAAGCTAGAAGCATCGCTGTGACGCCGACCAACTGGAGTTTCTTCCTTACTACCTGATGGACTGCTAAGAATCTATCTATCAGATTCACCGTTAGATATAGAGTTTCATCCATGAGCTCGAACTTGTAGTGGACCTGTCAATTGCATCAGTTAGTTAGGGATTCTCACAGCCCCTCGAGTTTCAGGCACTTTGCTAGTAGCCATATGAGATTTGCATACCTCAATCAACCAGTCTATTAAAATCCCTCTCATCCTGTTGTTTATGTCAGACTGATGATCCATGTAGTTTGGTGGAACACATGTAGTGCTCTGCAATAACCAGTCCACGGAATGAGACTCCAAAAGCAAGAATTCAATCTAGCTTTACTTCACACAAATTAGCCACCCAGAATTGACCAGAACCCATACTAAATTTACTTGAGACCTCAATGTGCTCACCTCTGCGTTCTTGTAGAAAGAGTATAAATCATCAATATACTCAACCACTGCAAGAGGATCCTTCTTATCGCCGCTGTCTATATCTACAATTGTCTCCTCTACTATGTCTTCCATTTCAACCTCCTACAAGAAACAAACAACATCATTTTATGTCCTGAAGTGTGTGCCAGATCATATAAGGGAACAACAAAGTAACCAAGCTAAAATGTAAATTATACGCAATCTAGTACCATCCTGTCAATCTCTTCCATCATTGCCTCCGTGTGCTGCACAAACATCGGTGCAGAGAAATCACTAGCATCATAATTGTCTTCGGCATCTATGATTGTGCAATCATCATTGCAATCCCTTGAACTTGGCCCTCGACGAACTGAATTCTTGGTCTCCTGATAATTGACACGTGCACTTTGAGCTCTAGACTCTAGATTATATCTTATACAAGCAATGCAAGAAAAAACCGATAATCCAAGTGTAATGAGTTCTGAAGAACAAAGTGAATACCTCTGGTTGTACTTTCTGCCTGTTGTTGTTGTTGGCAAGTTGGGCAGCAAACTTCCTATACACCAGAAGAAGAAAAAAATACCTCCACATAAGCATCCAGCCGTTAGGACATACACACTCAATTCCAAGACAATAATTTGGGTGTCTGACCTAGTCATTGGTCGATGGACTGGAATACGTGGGTTATCTTGAGTAGTTCCTTGTCTTCTACATTAGAGGAATAATAAAATAGCTCACAAAAGTCAAATTCTTTTCACTCGAGAAGACACTAGAAAGAAACCAAATCATTGTCTTCTACTAGATTTGACAAAGGCAAAGAAAGCCAACAACTTGATTCAAGTTGTTTCAAGATCAAAAAACAAAGCAGACCCCTCTTTTATTCATCGGATTTTAAAAAAAAAAAAAAAAGAGGAAGACAATTAGAAGAATTAATTACTCAGATAAGACTCTCTTGCTTCCGGCGCAAGGGTGAGGAGGTGGCAGAGCTCCCATGACGTTCCTGTCGATCTCCCTTAATACCCCCCGGTTCCTAGCAGCAGCGGCGCACTCCCCAGCGCCGTTGCCACGTGGACCCCCTGCCCATTAACAGTCCAAAAATTAGATCTTTTTTAAATTTCCAAACAACAAATTGAACTGGGTTCTGTTCTAATTGGTCGGAAAGAAGACAAGATAACTTACTCGCCACTTTCTCTGCCGACGAAGAATGCATCATGACTGACCTAAGCCCCAAAAAATTATATTATTGAGTAACAAAGAATCTCCCTTTCATTTAAATTAATTCCTCCAATTCAAATTCTCTCAATCAAAAAAGAAGAAGAAGAACCCAAACCTGGACTCCGGAGTAAAGAGACCGATCAGTTGTAGAAGAATTCCGACGATCCCTTCGGAGGAGGAGAGGAGCCCTTTGAAAATTCTCCCCCTTCCTCTCTCTCTAACGGAGTTGTGGTGTCTTGTTTCTCTCTCTAAAGGAGTGAGTGAGGGAATAGCGGATATATGTCCGCAAAAGAGACACCCAACTCCAAAGAGCCCCTTCCTTCCTTCCTTCCTTCCTTCCTTCCTTCCCCTAAGATTGATTCTACGCTCTTCGTTTTCTTTTTCTTTCTCTTTTTCTCTTGGGCTTTCGTTTCGTTCTTTAGTGTTAATTTCAAAACTAACGGCTAGTAAATTCTGACCGTTGGATTGAAAAGTCGCGTTCTTCTGTGTTGTGTGCCCCTAACGGTTACCTTGGCCTATCTAGGCATGTGCCTCCTCCCTCCTCTTTCAAATGTTCCTCCAGCCTCTATCTACTTCATTTATTCTCCTCAACATTATTTTACACCACTTTTTATAACAATACAAAAAAAAAATCTAATAATTATATAATACTTTTATATTTTTTAAACATTGAATTCAGTAGAACTTAATTAAGATAGAGCAGAAGCAGACCGGTTCATTTGTAAACTTAATTTGACATCATTGTATACATATTGCCCGTAGTTACTTTAGACCGACCTTTTCTGGATAAATGCACGGAAACCAATTCATGGTCTATTATTAATAAATACAAGCTATTGCCAAATTTATTTTGCCAGCTATCGTGGCAATGGTTCGCGTTTTATTTACGAATAAAAGGCCTGCAACTTAGAGATGTTCACTTATAAATATGCTTTTTTTTTGTTGTCGTCGTTAATAAGCTAATTGTCATGGATGGGTCGGTGTGGTTGTTTAAGCAGTTAAGTTTATAAACTTGACCAGGGTTGTATTCATTAGACCGATCAATGAAATAAATACGATGGGTCTATACTATACATTTAGTTGTGATATAAATACAAATTAAGCAGAAGTATATTTTAATTTTTTTAGAATATAACAATATTAAATATTTTATAAATTACTTGTGACACTTTTTAAAAATCTCTAACAATAAACTTATAATATGTGCCTATATTTATGGGTATAAACCAAATATTTATTAATATATATCACACACGCAAAAAGTCCCCCGCTCCCACAACATTCCACGTTACCCATGAAGAAAAAGACAAAAAGTATCTCGTTTATGGGGCCTTGTTTGGTCCTAATATTGTTGCTTGAAATGGCACCGACTTAGGGGTGAGTAATTGTCGGGCTCATGGTTTTATGCCCATCCTTGAGCCCGACACCGACGCACATAAAATCTTCAAAAGTTTACCGACGGTGTGATTATTTTGAGCAACACCGACGGTGGGTCGGTGTTTCGGTGGTCGGTGTTTCGGTGTTCGGGTTGGCGAACACCGACGAAACTAATCCAACGGAGAAGAGTCCCAGAAGAAGAAGAACCCAGCGAACCCAGAAGAAGAAGAAGAAGAAGACCCACCGAACCAAGAAGAAGAAGAAGAAGAAGAAGAAGAAGAAGAAGAAGAAGAAGACTATGCTGCCATAGTGGCGCTATGCTTGCGTAGTGGCGCTATGCTTCCGTAGTGGCGCTATGAAGAACCCAACGAACCCAAAAGAAGAAGAAAAAGAAGAAGAACAACAACAACAACAACTCAGCGAACCCGGAAGAAGAACCCAATGAAGAAGAATAAGAAGAACCCAGCGACAACGAAGAAGAAGAATCCAGCGAAGGGTCCACCGAAGTGAACGTCGGGTTTTGTCGGTGTTGCGGGTTGGGTAAAACTAACACCGAAATTAAACCGAAGACATGGATTTACTGCAAATTCCAACCCATAACACCATTTTGATGATCGGGCTGTCGGGCTGCGGTGCGTCGGTGTGATCGGTTTGTCGGGCTGTCGGGTTTTGTCGGGTTCATGCTCAGCCCTAGGCACCGTAGGGAAGGAAAGGGCCACATACTTTTTTCCCTGTAAAAAATATTTATATCTTTCCAAATATAAATACTTTTTATATACATTGATCATTGTAATAATTCATGTATTAATACGTCCTTACGATGTTACCGCTCATGGATGGGACATATCCGGCAGTAGTAGTTGCAAAATCTTTTTTACTTTCCTTCCGGTACTTCCCAAATTTTGGCCTGTGCCATATATAAAAAGCTGACGTGTATGAAAAGCTGACTTAGCATAAAAAAAGGATTATAAAAGCTGAAATCTCATTGCAGCGAGGGGAGAATGGGAAGAATTCCTTGATAAGGGCTTTCAAAGGGGAAATGTTACATGAAGATTAGTTAGTTATATTATAGAGTTTATTTCATTTAGGATAAATAAAAAAAATTTACAAATATAATTTATTATGTTTATGGAGTTTTAACTTTCTCATCATAGTTTTATATGGTTAGAACAAATACTCATGAGGTGACAGTTTATTATATGCGTTAACTGCATTTTTTTTTAAAGAATTTATGTGAATCTGTTTCGGCCTTTTGAACGACAACGCGGTCTTCAATGAGCTGATGGACTCCGCCGACAAGTGCGAGCTGTCGCTCTGCCACTGAACTTCTTGCAACGTTCACAAGTACGGAAACTGCAATGCAAAACAAACATTTGAAATTTTAATAACATATCATTTTTTTCTGCAACAGAATCAATAATATGTAATTACAAACCCGATGCATATTTTCGCCAATGTCAATGGTATGTCCTAAATAAATAATCGCATGGAACTTCTTAATTCAGTTGCTAATATTTTGTTGTTCATTTGAATCGTGGCATGTTAATATTTTGTATTGTTGAAATTACTTGTATTTGATAGTTATCAAAAACCAATTTCGTTTATAATCAATGAAAATTCATAAACCAAATATCAAAAAGTTAGAGTTGAATATGTAAATACTAACATACGATCAAAGTTAGTCCAATATGAGAATACAACTCCTAATTATGATGTTAGTTTTGTTGAATTTTATAAAAATAATCTTGAAATTCGTAGTAATGTAAGTTAAAAATTTTACATACACGAAATTTAATAATGAAAATAACATAGAATAAATGTTTATTCAAATAACTTAATAATATAATTTCATTTCATTAATTGATCATGTTGTCACTTTTAGACATCATTCTAAAAGCGACGTGCATTGACTAATAACTAATAATCCAAGTAGCAATGAGAAGATAAGTAGTCTAATCTAAATCTATTCGAGGAACGAATCATATGCTTGACTTAACTATGATGAAGATATACTTAGTGGTGTATCTAACACATGTTGAATATACCTCGTTAGGAGTGCAAGTAATGGTCATGGTCAAAATCAACCACTTTGTACATGTCGTGCATATTGACCTTAAGTGGGAAGACTATTAGACTACTTCACAAACTCATATTATTGTAGATACGTAAAGAGAATGCACCAAATAGTTTCTTGGTTGAGTATGCCAATATTCTACAAAGTATATATGCATTCATCATAAAATATCTACTATCCCTTAATTGTGAGAACCACTAAATTTTCTAAAATGTGATCCAGGTCGCACACAGATCTCAATTGCCTCGTTGATATTATATTCTCAATGATGAGTGATTGAGCCTATTTAAAAATTATATTTATGGTCATCTAAAATCTCACATTCTTAACGATAATATTAGTTCATGAGATACTAACATGAATATATGCAAACAATCAAACATTATATTCAATAAGTGTAATATCGAGTATTATAAATAAATGATATAAGATAACTGATTGTAATCAATTAAAATGTTATTAATATGATTGTCCCTATGACATTTATACTACATAAAACTTCTCTAAAATAACATTTTTCTCTCGTCTCATCGTTATCACTTTAAAGAATTTATCACATAAGAGAGATTCACATCTTTTTTCTTAATAAATAATAAGACTAAAATTTTTAATAAAATACTGGTAGAATAAAAAAATTATTTTATTTATATCAAATTAACTATATTTTATTTTATTACATCATTCAAATATTGATAGATAGAAATATTTGTTTACAAGAAGACAACGATCATAAAATTCTGTTCTTTAAGTTTAAACTAATTTATTGGTCTTTTTATTATAAAATCTATTTATAGTGAAGAAATTTGTTCAAAACTAACTCTTATTGTTTAGTTTGTTTCGAATTGGCCCATTTACATCTATTTGTTATTCGTATTTGTACAAAATTCGCGGAAATGGTTGCGTACAAGATTTATGTTATTACCAGACTACCAGCCCAGTAACAAACTTGCCTTTTTTGGTAAAGGCCTTGGGCCGGACAACAATTTTCGTTAAAAGTCTTCTATTTCAGGAAGCCAAGGACCCGAAAAGCGCGGGAAACAAACTTCCGACAGGCCAACAAAGAAAACAAACAAAAAAACACTACAAAATTTGTCCCCCTATCCTGGCCCATCTTCCATTTCTCTTCCGGGATGGCGGTGGCTGGAGAAAGAGGGGATATCGGCGTCGGTACGGAACCAGCAGCTGCGAAAATCGATCAGGACAACGATACCATGTCGGGAACCCGAGAAGGAGAGGATGTCGCCGAGGAGATATGTGGGCTCTTGGAATCGATCTCTCAATTGGGGGAGTATCGGAGGTGTTTCAGGCGAGAATGTCACGGCCTCGCTCGCCGGATTAAGCTTCTGTCGCCGTTTCTGGAAGAGGTCAAGGATGCCCAATACGACGACGGCGGGGTTTTGCCCGACCAGGCTGTCCGCTTCCTCGTAACTCTGAAGGAGGCTGTCCTTTTCGGGGAGAAGCTTCTCAAGACTTGCCACGGGGGGAGCAAGATTTTCTTGGTGATTATTGCTTCTACATTTTCATCTGTTTCTATCAAACTTATGATCAATTGATATCAAAATATGTTTAGAAATATAATTTGTTCAAAAGTTTAATAAGAATATGATATTGTGTGTATGATGGAGTAGGTAGTTGAACAAGAAGCCATAATGACGAGGTTTCACAGAGCGCATGATTTGTTGTGCAAGGCTTTACTTGGCGTGCCTTACGACGAGCTTGGCATCTCCGACGAGGTCAAGGAACAGGTAAATTTGATCCGAATTGTACGTGTTTGCTTGCTTATTGGGTCATTACTCTAATGAGCTGGAGCGGTTAATACATCAGGTAGAATTGCTGAGGGTGCAACTGGCTAGAGCGAGGAGGGGGACAGACACACAGGACATGGAGCTCGCGATGGACCTGATGGCCGTCTTCTCGGAAGACAATGAGCAAAACTTGGACAGGGCCATCGTGGAGAGGCTGGCCAAGAAGCTCGAGTTGAGCACTGTCGAGGATCTAAAGGCCGAAACCATTGCAGTCAAGAACATTGTTAACGAAAGGGGAGGAGGCGAGCACCGGGAACCGGTGGACCAGATCATTGACCTTCTCAACAAATTGAAGCAAGTTCTCGGTGTGGAAGTCACTGATGTGATAAGTGATCCTGTTGGGCCTAAAACCCTCCGCAAGTGCCCCTCAGTGGTTATCCCGTACGAGTTCCTCTGCCCGATTACCCTGTCGATAATGACCGATCCTGTTATTATCGCATCTGGTCAGGTAAACTCGTTTCTTTCATCTAAAAAGAACAATTATCGAATAAATTCCATAGATAAGATCAAGATCTT
>SOPF01029982.1:0-15878 GCA_012979155.1 Hypericum perforatum
CTTCTTCTTCTTCTTCTTCTTCTTCTTCTTCTTCTTCTTCTTCTTCTCCTTCTCGAGAAAGAACGACAGAGAGAGAGATTGATTAGGTGAAGATGGCGCTATTAAGCATCGCGAGGAGGAAGGGGTACCTGTTGACGACAAGGAACTTGAGGTACCCGTCGTACAGCTTAGGGGGAAATGGGAGGGGGTTCGCGTCGGCGGGGGGATCTGAGGAGGAGAGTGATGTGGTGGTGATCGGGGGTGGGCCTGGTGGGTACGTGGCAGCCATCAAGGCCGCCCAGCTCGGCCTCAAGACCACCTGCGTCGAGAAGCGCGGCACCCTCGGCGGCACCTGCCTCAACGTCGGATGCATCCCTTCCAAGGTCTTTTGTTATTTATTATTATTCATTCACTCACTGGAATTAGGTATACGCTTTGCTTCCACTTATGTCTCGGCTTTCCTAGATCTAGGCCTTCCGTACTTACTTGATCTATCTGTTTTCGATTGTGGTCGTGGAATGCGTGCTTTAGTTAGTGCTCCTTTAATAACCTCTTTCTTTTGTCTCAATTGGAACCCTTTTTTTTTATTTATTTGCCGCCGCGACCATCATCTCTTACGAAAACACGGGATGGCCGTTTTTAGTGTTGCTGACCGACTGTTTGCTGGGAACTAACTTATTGGGTGCTTGCACAGGCTCTCCTTCACTCATCCCACATGTTCCACGAGGCTCAGCACTCGTTCGCTGCACATGGTGTGAAGGTCTCCTCCGTGGAGGTCGATTTGCCCGCCATGATGGCTCAGAAGGACAAGGCTGTCGCTGGCCTCACCAAGGGTATCGAAGGCTTATTCAAGAAGAACAAGGTCACCTATGTCAAAGGTTATGGCAAGCTTGTCTCCCCTACCGAGGTCTCCGTGGACCTCATTGACGGTGGGACCACTCTTGTCAAAGGCAAGAACATCATCGTTGCCACGGGTTCTGATATCAAGTCTCTTCCCGGGGTTACCATCGATGAGAAGAAGATTGTGTCCTCCACCGGCGCTCTGGCCTTGTCTGAAATCCCCAAGAGGCTCGTGGTTATCGGGGCTGGCTACATTGGGCTCGAGATGGGCTCCGTTTGGGGTCGTCTTGGTTCCCAGGTCACCGTTGTCGAGTTTGCCGCTGATATCGTCCCGAGCATGGACGGCGAGATCCGCAAGCATTTTCAGCGTTCTCTTGAGAAGCAGAAGATGAAATTCATGCTCAAGACTAAGGTTGTGGGGGTTGACACCTCCGGTGACGGCGTGAAGTTGACCCTCGAGCCTGCTTCTGGTGGTGACCAGACGATACTGGAAGCTGACGTCGTGCTTGTGTCTGCCGGGAGGACCCCTTTCACTTCCGGGCTCGGGCTGGAAACGATAGGCGTTGAAACCGACAAGGGTGGAAGGATTCTGGTTGACAAGAGGTTCCAGACCAATGTCTCCGGGGTGCATGCCATTGGTGATGTGATCCCTGGGCCAATGTTAGCCCACAAGGCTGAAGAGGATGGAGTGGCTTGTGTGGAATACATAGCTGGTAAAGAGGGCCACGTGGACTATGACAAGGTCCCTGGTGTTGTCTATACCCACCCCGAGGTTGCTTCCGTGGGAAAGACGGAGGAACAAGTGAAGGCCCTGGGCGTTGAATACCGAGTGGGGAAGTTCCCTTTCATGGCCAACAGCAGGGCAAAGGCAATTGATGATGCGGAGGGAATTGTTAAAATCTTGGCGGACAAGGAAACAGACAAGATCTTGGGGGTGCACATCATGGCTCCTAACGCAGGTGAGCTGATTCACGAGGCAGTCCTGGCCATTAACTACGATGCATCGAGTGAGGACATAGCCCGTGTTTGCCACGCGCATCCAACAATGAGCGAGGCGTTGAAGGAAGCCGCCATGGCCACACACGGCAAGCCCATCCACATCTAATAAGGGAATCTGAACATTTGATTTTGGTTTTTGCCTGCTGTTTTTTTTTGTTTTTGTCTTGTTTAAGGAATGAAACTGGTGTTTAGCAAATGGGTTCCCCATCCTTGATTTAAAAGGAAACTCCAATTGGGAATGACTGTAATAACTTGGTTCTTGTTTTTGGTAATTCGAACAAGTGATAAATGGATACAGGAGCACAAATTAGTTGCCGAGTTTTAATTGTTCAAATGAAGAATTTCCCATTGCTCGTGATGATGGGAAAATTGTGAGTTTGCAGTCGCTAACGGAGTAACTTCGCATGGAGATCATTCTGTTGTCACAGTTATATGTTGGATGTCTTTACTGACTTGGTTTAATCAGAGAGCTTATTAAATATTAAAATTGAGGATTTACGTTTTCTTTTAAAATATATTGAAATTTTTTGAGTTCCTAACATAAATAATAAAAAAATATAATATCTATATTCAAGTTATCAAAAAAATCATGTTTAATAGCATTATCATAATACCACATTTAATTATGATATTTTCTTCAAAAGAAGGACGATTACAAGGATCATTGAGATGATTGATGATTTGATAAATATCAAAGTAATATATATAGCACAAAATAGCATCTTAAACCCACTCTAGTATTTTGTTTTGTTTTGTTTTAAACGATGGATCATGAAAACCCACTCTAGTATGGAATGTATTGGGCCGGCCCACAAGACAAAGAGTAGAAAGCGAGCGCTAGTAAATGGTAATAGTAGTAGAAGATCCTCTTCCTTTGTTGGCGTCACATCACATCACAGACTACTACTTACTGACCAGAAAGGGACACGACGACGAAGAAGAAGAAGAAGAAGGAAGAATGATGAGAGGGTACAGCTTGGGGATACTGGCACTACACTTATTAGCAATAGCCCTCTTCACCAAGGGCTTCCTCCTCACCAGAACGGAGCTCCCCTTCCACAGCCACCCCTCCCACGTCTCTCTCTCCAACTGCTCCTCCCCCCACGATTCTGTTGTTGGCTGGACCCGCCCCGCCGTTGGCCGCCTCGTCATACTAGTCCTCGACGCCCTCAGGTTCGACTTCGTGGCCCCCTCCGTCTTCTTCCCTGAGAAGAAGCCCTGGATGGACCGCTTACCCGCCCTCCTGGGTCGCCCCGGCTCCAGGATCTTCAAGGCGGTTGCAGATCCCCCGACCACCAGCCTCCAGCGCCTCAAGGGCCTCACCACCGGCGCCCTCCCCACCTTCATCGACGTCGGCAACAGCTTCGGCGCCCCCGCCATCCTCGAGGACAATTTCGTCCTCCAGCTGGCCAGGACCGGCAAGCGGGTGGTCATGATGGGAGACGACACCTGGCTTCAACTGTTCCCCAACCACTTTAACCGCTCTTACCCTTTCCCTTCCTTTAACGTTAAGGACCTCCACACGGTACTCCCTCCCTCCCTCTCTCTCTGTTATACTTCTCTTTACTATCAATTATTTAAGCTCTCTGTGTAACAACTGACTCTCTGCGGTTTCCAGGTGGACAACGGATGCATAGAGCATCTGTTCCCGTCTCTTTACCAAGACGACTGGGACGTCCTCATTGCTCATTTTCTTGGTGTCGTAAGATTCCTCATTGCTCGCTTTTTGTGGCAATTATAACGAGGATCGCATTATTATTGCAGCAAATTCAATTCTTTCTTTCTCAAGTCATCTTTTTTGTTGGTTACACAGGATCACATTGGGCATATCTTCGGGGTGGACTCAGTCCCGATGGTGGAAAAATTGGAGCAGTACAACCTCATGCTGGAAGTGAGCCCCCTTGAGCTTTCTCCCCGATGGCTTCTCTTTTGTTCAGCTGTCTGTAACTTGTGGGTTCCTTGTGCATCAGAAAGTCATCAACGTGCTGGAGAGCGAGTCTGGACCAGGTGGCCTGCACCAAGATACCTTCCTTGTTGTCATGGGCGACCATGGACAAACTTTAAATGGTGATCATGGTGGAGGTAGTGATGAAGAAGTAAGCATCGGATTATCTCTTTCGTGGACGCAGATCAATGAAATGGGTTTAGGGCCTTCTGAACATATTTACCTACTCTATGCAGGTTGAAACATCAATGTTTGCCATGAGTTTCAACAAGCCTCCATCTTCTGTTCCATCCGAATTTGATACGTCATCTTGTCGACTAAGTCTGGTACTTCTTTCTGCTTCAAGTACAGAACTTTAAGGAGTTCCTAACTTTTCAAATTATTCTGGTTCAAAATGCTTTGCAAAGTCTTTTTCCACCGTCTACATGTTCTTTCATCTGGCATTCATGTAGCCTTTTCTATTCTTTTTTGATAGACTTTGGAATACAGGTGGTGCTCATAGTTACCAAATTGCTTACCTGAATCTAAGAATAGTGCAGGAATCTGAGAGTAAGCAGTGCATTCTTTTTCTCTTTAGTAGTTTATAAGACCGAGGTATGAGGTGAGATGTGCTTTAGAGCACGGACAATGTGGTCCTAGAAGTCCTTTTCAAACTTTAAGAGGAGAAGAGTCTCTTACATCATTGATCTGATGAAGGTGTTTCGCCGCCCTTAAGAGTTAAGAATAGGAAAAGTATTTGATCATTGACATACTGAAAATCTGTTATTCTGTTGGTTAGCCCTGTTTTTTTTTTCCATTTCATACTGATTGTCCATATTCTGGTTTCAGGATGGGGAAAAGACGTGCACCAGCACCATTCAACAGGTGAGAATTACAATCAGTTTCTTTGCTGTACAATTTACTTGTTCTTCCCGTGTGTTCTCTGTCCATGCAAAGTAACAAATATGTATATTTTGCAGCTTGATTTTGCGGTGACAGTATCAGCATTGCTTGGTGTCCCATTTCCTTTTGGAAGGTGCCTTGTAAGCATTCCCCACTCCTGTCAATTCTTTGGCACCATGTTGCCTCTGCAATTTCACAATGATTCTTTACCTGATGTTTTATGAGTTTCTATTTGTGATTCAGCATCGGGCATGTTAACCCTGAGCTCTATGCTCTTGCTGCCGGTACGTGGAATGTGGACAGTAATAGCTCTGGAGATCATAAGAGTCGGTCAATGTTGGGAGACTGGGTGGGAAATTATGCAAATGTACTCTGTATTAATTCATGGCAGGTATTTCATTTGTTGGTTTCAAATTCTATTCCGTAGCCAGGGTGAATGCTGTATCAAACACTTAAATTATTGTAAACCAATGATCAATTAAACCCAAACATTTGAAGGCTGCCGATATGGCATAACCACATTTGATTGAAAGCAATCAGATTTTTTGGGTACTAATCACAGCGTCTTTAACTCTACAACGGATCTGCAGTGTTGCAATGGTTTCT
This sequence comes from Hypericum perforatum, assembly GCA_012979155.1. Lineage (NCBI taxonomy): Eukaryota > Viridiplantae > Streptophyta > Magnoliopsida > Malpighiales > Hypericaceae > Hypericum > Hypericum perforatum. Next base: position 5,252 of record SOPF01029982.1, read on the forward strand.
GGTTGCCATCAGGCATAACGCAACTGTTTCCATTCTCTGCCCCACTGCGTTTATTCTCAGGTCTTCTAAGGTTTCTTGCTCTCTAGGTGAAAAAGTACATTGATGTCTATTCAGCTTCATCCATCATTGGATTTTCTGCGGAAGATTTGCTGCACCTCTCAGAGCTTTATCACCAAGCAGAAGAAAGTTGGGCACATATTAAGGCTTCAATACCATGCAGGAATGAAACCTGTGACTCATTATTGCCTGTTCTAACGAGGCAAATTGATGCTTATTTGAGTTTCCTATCAGCTGTAGTGGAGCTAGCACGCTCCAAGTGGACTGAGTTCAATTTAAAGCTGATGGGGATTGGTCTGGGAATCATGTTTCTATCTCTGCTTTTCATACTTCTTTCTATGCAAAAGGTGATAAAACTGCTCATAGTTTCCGGACATGGAAGATTCGGATTCTCATTTGAGTTGGGAGTTGCAATAATGATGGTGGCCATCCGTGCTTGCAGCTTCCTGTCAAACAGTTATATTTGTATGACTCCAACCTTTGAAGTTCCTTGTTTCAGAACTGCTAAGACTATTTATAAAGATGCTTGCTATTGCTGATATATTTTGTTTTTCACTTTGATCTTAGTGGAAGAAGGGAAAGTGGCTAGCTTTCTTCTGGCAACCTCTGGCATCTTTAAGTTGCGTCATTCAATCATAACAGACAAGAAGTTCTCTGAGGTATGTGTTAGTAACCTTGAATGTCGAGGGATGAGGATGATATCCTGATGTCTTTCTAACTTTTAAGGGATTGTATGCAGGCAATTCTCTTTCTTCTGGTGAATTTGATTCTCAGATTTTCCATTGAAGTTGGACTCTCCAAGCAGGCAGCCACTTCACTTTTTATGAGCGTATCTTCCTCGTGGACACTTGGGATTACTTCTGGCCATCCATTCTGGACATTTTGTTCGCAACTTGGGCCAATTCTTGCTCTACTCTTTGTGGCTTGGTGGCTATACCAATTCATCAGTCCATGTACCCGGGGAGCCTGGGATTATATTGTATTTCTAGCACTTTTGAGTTATTTGCTCATAGTAGTGCACTGGATTTCAGAGAGCAGTGCAGACACAACAACCCTGTTTCAAAGTATTGGAAAAACTTATATCCCGAGGATGATCTATGCTATTGGTCTGTTTCAGCTGTTTCTGATAGCATTTGTTAGCTTAATTGGCAAAGAAAAACATTTGAATTCTGAAAGGAACTTGGTGATGAAAGCGTTGGCCCTGTTATCGACATGGAGTCCAACAATCATTCTTCTTTCTGGAAAACAAGGTTCATGGGTTGCATTGGCATCGCTAGCTGGAGGTGAATGCTCCCTATTCTTGTTACATGCTGTATTGCATGCTTTTACCTGGTGTTACTAGCATTTTGACATTTTTATGGGCCCTGGTCATCTGGTTTTGATGACGAGATGTGTATTGAAGCATTCCTCTTCAATACTAGTACTTGATGTTGCTTGCTCATGGATAATTTTGTGCCGATGAACACGCACTGCAGGGTATTGCATAGCAAGGTTGGGAAGCAACGAAGAAGACGGAGTTGATGGGACCTCTGGAAGCTGGGCATTTGACCCACTTTCGGTGACACAATGGAGCCTATTGGCTGTTTGTCTGTTTTTCGCAACAGGTCACTGGTAAGATTCTGCATTACTGGATGGTTTGTTTTTCGAAGGTATCTGTTGCTTCATTTGCTTTTGCCGTGCTTGACTGTAAATGTTCTGTCTTCAAATGCCTTGGGCTTTTGCCTCTCTCAGGTGTGCTTTTGATGGCCTCCGGTATGGTGCTGCATTTATTGGGTAAGTGTAGTAACTAACACCTCAGTTTTAGTTACAACACACCAATTGAGCGATTTGGGAGGGTTGAATTACCCTCCTGGGATGAATGGAGGAAGTTACATGTAAAAGTGATCCATTAACTACTCTGCTATTGCAAGTACCAGAATATCTTGACCCTGCATCTGCATCTGTTGATTTTGTGTTGCAGGTTTGACGAATTCATCCTTGTCCGCCAAGCTGTCCTCCTTGCAATTGATACGTTTGGATTTTCGCACATTCTTCCTATGCTCGGCCTTCCTCTACTGCTTGCTGCTGCGCAAGAAGGGAAGTCTTTGGATCAAACCAACCACAGACGTTCTTTTTCATGGCAACTGTCTCTGGTAAGCTTTAAATAATGGCCGCCTCTACTCGTTTTCGGAAAGTCAATCGTCTCAGCTGTGGAGATTGCCCCAACATATCATCTCTTCATATTCTGCAGGGGTACATGACTTACGGGCTCATTACAACGGTCGCCGTGACCTTGACAACGATGTGCGTCGCGATTCAAAGGCGCCATCTCATGGTAAATTAATTAATTAATCCCAAACAAATGTACATTGATTAGAAATCTGATAGGAAGAAACAAATGGGGGTGGGTGGTGGTTGCAGGTGTGGGGGCTGTTTGCTCCAAAGTTCGTATTTGACGTGGTGGGGTTATTGCTCACGGACACCGTGATCTGCGTCGCATCACTCTTCTATTTTTAATAAATTAGCAGCCCGGCCCAGCCCGGCCCATTGGATGGAATTGATGGAAGAACATGATGATATTATGTCTTATTAAAACATAATTTTTCATTATAATAATTGATGTAATATTTTTTAAGAAATGTGGGCGGCTGCTGCTGCAGCATTATTATATTGTTATCGGTTTGGACCTGGAACACAGGTGGGAAATGGATAGGCGTCGGTAGAGCATCTTTAGTTTTTTGGAGCGTACTAAAAGTTTAAAACTGCATAGCTCCAATGTTCTGTATCCTACCGTTTCTGATGTACATACGTACAGATACAGACACAGCTGAGTGAGTAATGATCCTACTACTTTAGTAGCCAGTTGGAAACTTGGTTGAAACTACGTGGTAACCAGATTTCAATCGGCACCAGTTTTTTCCTTTTCCTTTTTCTTTTTCTTTCCCTTTAGGCAAGATAGATGATGGATGGGTTGCCAGCCCATTTGGGCTTTCCAGACCCACTCTCGACTTACTTATAGTCTTATATAAATATTATATGAATATCCACCGGCCATCCGATTATCCAACCTCTCCTGCTAGCAGTTACCATGTTTTGTGCTTTCAGATCCGGCCCAGAATTAGCAGGAAACAGTTGAGCCCGATTCTATTACTGTAGATGGAATAGGAAGAGTTTAGATTTGAGAGAACAGAGGATGGGTTTAGAATTTAGATGGGCGAATTAATTAATAATAATAATAATATTTAGTGCCCGTGAGAATGACACGAACCCCCTGGAATTGCAACCAGCGTTAATCTATTTATATCCATAGAAAAACAAGTGGATACTAACTAATCTTCGTATTACGCCCCCCATCCCCTAAAAAACCTCGGAACTATTGTAGTATGTATATATTTTTTCACAAATACAAGTGTGACATACTACCCAAAATGGATTCGATTGGGCAATCAAATTGCTAAATTCTTACGGGCCCAAATTAAGTTCGGAGTGAGACTCCAATTTTAAACAGTACGAAATAAAAAATAGATTGTGCTGATATATTTTGTTTTTCAATATTGACATATTTTTTCTGTTATATTGACACTATCTCATGCTATCAACTACTATAATAATAGTAATAATAAAGTCGATCTCAATGACCGGTTTTAGTAAAGTATAGTGCATTATAAAGCCATATACCGACATACGAAGAACTGGCTGCTAATTTGTCATAATTAATTAGATGAACAGAAGGTGACCTCATGATCGGCAACGACTAGCCACCCTTCCAGATAGATATACATGTTTTGTTTTGGCCTCTCTTCTGACACTTATACTCTCTGCAAGTTACAATATGGATTATTTTAAACTCGTAATATGCATCGCATATAGAGAGTATAGGACATTCTCACTTTCGTATACCAAATAAAATAGTGGCCCTAAATTAGCTGGAGAATTGAATAGAATACTGTCCATAATTGAATAGCCAAAAATGGAAGTGGCATGTCATGTGAGGGTCCAATGCGAAAGAAGATGGAAATGTGCGTAGGATCAACCTGGCTGGCTGGCGTCGCGTGGGCCGCTGGACGGATATTATTTGTCTTCCAGTTCTCAAGGACCTTATATGTTATGTTATGGGCTAATTTCTTTTTCTCATAGGACAGTTGTGTTGCCATATTAAATTAATATCACCAGATTAATCGTAGTAGTATTTCCTTTTGTATAATATCTATTCCCATGTTATTAAATTAACTTTATATTATTTCCTTTTGTATAATAATGGTATAGTATTGAACGTAATAATATTACCAAAACAATAAATGGAGTATCCATAATATATCGTGGAGCACAATTCTGTAAAACTTGCAGGATATATATGATATGTGAAGAGGAAAGGAAATGAAATGAAATGGGAGGGGCGAGGTTAAATTATTAATGATGATAGTGGTGGGTTTGGAAGTAAAAGTGGGAAATGAATTTAATTGAAAAGGAATAATAATTGCATAGGACACCAGCTCATTTGCATGTGACCATCATCTTTTCCTTTTGAGCTATCTCTCTCTCTCTTTTTAACTTTTTTTTTTTTTGTGTATAACCAAACAAACAAATAGGTGTCCAGACCATTCCATCATCATTTTCCATCATCTTTCACTCACGCTCGCTCGCTCTTCCTTTGAATTTACCAAACAGCTCTTTTGCTCTGTGCAATGGCTACCACCGACGCTGATCAGACTAGTGGCAATCATCAACATCAACAACTACTACACCACCAGATACATGATGATGATCAAACAGCTCCTCCTCCTCCTCCTCCTCTTGCTGCTGCTGGTGGTGATCTGGTTGGTATCGTATATAAATTATCTTTTTATACTGTTACATAATTTATATATTATATACTTTTGGTGCTCAACGTTAGATCTTTCTTCTACTTCACGCACTTGATCTAAGCAGTTCCCAAGTTCTAGAATCCTTTTTTTATATATATATATTTATTTACTGAAGAGCTCATATGACTGACTGAGACTGTGGTTTCCATTTCAATCGATGCTTAGACATATGATCATGATCAATTTGTTTGGTATCTTATAAGTAGTATAATTAGTCCTAACTAACCTTAAGCCCTACAAAGACTACTCTTCTTCTTCTTCTTTTGCCTGTATATGTTGATCCTCACTCAACACCCTATGCGATGCGATGCGATGACTGCAGGGAATTGACAAGATTAGCAAAGACGAAGCAACCAAAGAGGTGTCCGTTGGAGATGATGAACCTCCAACAGTACCAAGTCTGGCGGACGAGGTAGAAGCCATGGAATCTGTTCCTGCAGAGGTAGAAGCACCACCAGCTCCAGTCCCAGTAGAATCACCTGATACTACTGCTGCTGCACCTGCATCATCTTTGGAGGCGTCCCCGGCTCTAGAACAAGTAGAGGAGCCTCCTCGTGAACCCATCCTACTTGTTGAGCATCTCCCTCAACCTGAAGAGAAGCAAGCATTGAATGATGACGGGGTTGCTGAAGCTCAGCCCGTTGCAACTGAACCTGGGGAGAAGCCTGATTCATTATCGGCTCCAACAGAATCGGATGATAAATTAGAAGCCGCGGTAGTTCACGGCCAAGTTAAGGCAGAGGAGGCTCCCGTGGAAGTAGAACCTTCGGAGAAGACAGATGTGGAAGGTGAAGCCACTGATAGTCCGCCCGAGCCCCAGGAGCTAGCCCAAGAAATTGAATCCAGTGCCAAACAGGTTGTCGCAGGTGAAGAGCGGGAGATTGATCCCGTTCCGTCATCTGAAGCAACGGATGAACCCACATCGGAGTTGAAAGATTTTCCTGTGGCAGATTCGGAGCCAGAGAAGAAAGAGGAGCCTCAAGAGGTTGCTGAGCCACAAGTTGACGAAAAAGTTGTGCCAAGTCCAGCGGATGAGGTGACTACTGATGGACCTGTGAAGGAGTACTCGGAGAGTGCGGTGGTTGCACAAGTGGCAGGGGCTCTTCCTGCTAAAGATGTAGCTGAAGACAGTAATGCGGTGGACCAGATTGCAGCTTTGGAGGAGCCAGCTGTAGTTGAGCCCCATGAGCCTGAAGCTGTACCCACCACTAACGATAAGGATGTTGATGTGAAAGAAGCTTCAACTGAGACTCTCGATGCAGAGAAGGCTGCAGTCGTGGAAAGAAACACTGTGGCTGAAGGGCTTCCACTGGACGAGGCAGAAAAGACAGAAGAAGGAGTTGAAGAGAAAATTGCTGAGCCCAAAGAGCTGGTCTCCAGTGGTACAGAGAATGGGACTGACGTGGTCGAAGAGAAGTTGAAAGTTGAAAGTGTGCAAGAAGATGAAATCAAACAGGTTGCTGAGGAGGTTGCCAAAGCTGATGAAGCAACCGGAGAGAAAATTGGAAAACTTGAAGAGTTCGTTTCTAGCGGAACAGAGAATGGGGCAGATGTGGTCGAAGAAAAGTCCAAGGATGAAAGCGTACTAGAAGAGGAAGCAGAGGTTGTTGCTAAGGGCGTCAAGGCCGAGGAGGTAACTGGAGTGAAAACTGAAAAACCTGAAGAATTGGTTTCCAGTGGAATAGAGAATGGGAAGGAGTTGAAGGATGAAAGTCTGGTAGAAAAGGAAGCTAAATATGTCAATGCTGAAGAAGTAACCGAGGTGGAAAGTGAAAATCCTGATGAATTGGTTTCTAATGGAATGGAAAATGGTAATAATGTGATTGAAAAGGAGGTGAAGGATGAAAGTCTGGTAGAAGATGTCAAGGCCGAAGAGGTGGTTGCCGATGCAGGGGATGTTAGTGGGTCCATCTTGGATAAAGATGTTGCAGATGAACACAACTTGGGAGCAGCGGCAAAGGAGAACAAGGTGGTGGTGGTGGTGGAGGAGACAAATGAATCAGAAAGCGTCAAAGAGGAAGCAGGGGGGAAGCCTAGTGATCCCTCAGCCTTGGAGCCTCCAAAAGCAGATGACAATGTATCATCTCGCGACCTGCAAGTGACGGAGGTGATAACCAAGACGACGACTCCCAAGTCATCCGGAAACATAATCTCAAAGGTGAAGCAGTCCCTTGTGAAGGTGAAGAAAGCCATCACTGGAAAATCTCCGGCCTCAAAGACAACTAGCTAGCTAGCTTATGTTGGACTTTGATTGATGGAGAAGGCTGCCAATGTGTCAAATACGATGGATAATGCATGTTTGTAGTAGTGTGGTTATTGTGGTAATATTGTGTGGGTTTGATTAAGATTGATTTATTATAGGAGTTGCACATAGTGTGATAGCATAGCCTAGCCTAGCATAGCAGGTTATATGGATATTGCTGCTTCATTTTAGTTTGTTAAGTTGGTGTGGTTTGGTATTGTTCTTGTTCTTGTTAGTGTGTGTGTGTTTTGTGTGCAGCTGCTACTCTGCTGGTGTGGTTTTTGGTTTTTGGTGGGTGAGAAGAGCAATTCCTCTTATGTGTCCATCAACTTTTATTGTTATATAATTGATATTCATTTTGTGATAATCCTGCTTGTCTTTCTGCCTAGTTTGAATTCCTCCCGATAATAGAATCTGTCAACGAGATCGATCACAGAGTTGAAATTTGGATCAAATCATGATGGTTGGTTTAATTTTATTCTTTTTGGGTATATTACTCGCATATTACAATAAAACAGAGTCATTACATAGAAAGTTTAATGGTTGGTTTATTGGTACTTGAAATATTATCCGGCTTCAGTCCACAAGTCTTAACGACCGACCTTCTTGTTCGAGCCCCCAGGCTTCGTGCCACCCATTTACCCATTGGCTGGTCGAGGCTACTTGGTCCTGTCCTCTGCCAGCTCTAGTGGCCTCACTCACTGGTAGCTTAGTCAACCAGTCTACACTATCCTTAGCCCTCCTCACCGTCAATCAAGTGCTTCCCAGTGCTCGGCTCAAGCCCAGAGCATTCTAACTCAGAACCTACCTCGCCCCAGCTTTTCAAGTCCAGTTTCGAGCTCCTTCAGCCTCTACCTCAGCACTCTCCTCTACAACGGTTAGTCGCGGTCTCGTCCCTTCCACATGCCAAGTTGGCCTCTCTCAGGTGCTGGCTTTTCAACTGACGTCCCAAGGGAGCTCACTTTTGGTGCCCGGAGGGGTTCGTCACTGTGGACCTCCCCTCCGATCGTCTCTATTTACGGCGACGCCGTTGTTTTGGCTATGGTTATGCCATTTGCCGATTGTCGTCGGCTTTGACTCCTATTTGTTTTTTTTCTTTCTATGTTTGTGTTTAATGTTTGTGGTTTGTATTACTTTGATATTTTATGTTGCTTTCATCTATATCAGATTAGATCTGATTTTAGATTCGCTTGGATCTCGGTACCTTTCTTGATGATACAAGTGGATAATCTTGTCTTAGTTGAATTTTTTTCGACATTGACATTCATTTGCGTGCATCTTGTATGCAGTCAAATGTTCGATTTCACGAGAATACATCTTTGACGTAGTCTTGTGTTTATTAGCTGACTTTTGTTTCGACAGTTATCCATGATCATTTGTTATTTTAACTCTTTGGCCAACCTTCGTCTCAGCTCATGCCATCTTGTTATTGTTGGATTGGTTATTGTTTTCTTTTACTTATATTTATCTTCAGTCTATGTGTTTTCATTTCTTGCAAAGTATTTCGTTTGATTAATATAGATTTTGCGCCATTATTCTAAAAAAAAAAATACTTGAAATATCATTATTTATAGCTGAATTATCCTCCTCTTTTTGCAAATCTAGTTAGGTTGGAAGCCACGCCAAAAAGTAATAACATAGGTTTACACAGTTTGATGAATTAGTACAAATAATAGATGAACGCAGGCAACGCAGCCTTTCGTTAATAAATAATAAAGAAAATAAGAGGAGAGTGGGCTGGGCTGGGCTGGGATGGGCCTAAGAGGGGAAGCAGTCCGAGAAGTAGTAACAAAAGAAAGGACATAAGCCCAAACGATCTTGTTTGAGCTACTAATTCAGTGTTACTTAATAATTAATTATTGAGTAGAGCAGAGGAGGAGGAGGAGGAGGATGAAGGGAGGCGGTGGAATATGGGCGTCGCCCAAAGTGGCCGTCAAGTTCAGGATGTAAGTAGTCTAATTAATTCCCTTGCTGTGCTGCTACTATTTTTTGCATTTTGTTTCGAGGGTTTAATTAATAATTCCACCTGGTGGGTGGGTGGTGGTGGGTAGGATAGGCCGACGGCGGAGAACCTGGTGCCCATAAGGCTGGAGATGGAGGTTGACGGCCACCGTTACAAGGACGCTTTCACCTGGAATCCCTCTGGTCAGCCCCCCACCCCCACCCCCATTTCTCTTCTCTTCTCTTCTCTTCTCTTCCCGCTTATTGACTCAGTCCTCATCCTAATATTGACTTTTTTAATTATATATATCATATATAAAAAAAAAAAGAGGCGGACTCGGAAGTGGTTGTTTTTGCTAAGAGGACTGCAAAGGACATGAAGCTGCCCCCTGCTTTTGTCATGCAGATTGCAACTTCCATCCAGGTGAGACACACAGAGAGAGAGAGAGAGAGACAGAGAGAGAGAGAGAGAGTCCATTCGTGTTCTATAATAAGATTTAAGTGAGATTTGATTCCAGCATTTTTGATTCATTTGCGAGTGATGAGTGTGTGTAGGCTCAATTAGCTGAATTCCGTTCCTATGAAGGCCAGGACATGCTCACCGCCGAGAAGATTGTTCCTATCAAGGTAAACCACCACCCACCCAATTGCCTATCCCTAAACCTTCCTTATGTTTGTTTTCTTCTTCTTCTTTTTTCTTTTATCTCAGCTCGATGTTCGGGTTAACCATACACTCGTTAGGGATCACTTCCTTTGGGTTCGTGCCTCCCCTCTGCTCCTTCCCTTCCTTTCCCCCTAAACCCTAGCTCCTCCTCTAACCACCACCCCTTTATTCCTCCTCTTGTCTTGTCTTATCAGGATTTGAACAACCTGGATAGTGATCCTGAGGAATTTGCGTTGACCCTCTGCGATGACATGGGCATCCAAGACCCTCAAGTCGCGGTAATAATTTTCTCTGCCTCTGTCACGCCTTCCGCTCCACTTTGTTGTTAAATGTTTGCTCTGCTTCTGATCGCAGCCGGCTATTGCCTTTGCTATCAGGGAACAGCTGTATGAGGTTGGACTTCTGCCCGTGCACACTCTTCAATTCTAAGATTTGTGGCGTCCTATCGATCCACTCATATACCATTGTCTGATAAATTTTCTAGGCCGCTGTTCAAAGTGTCGCTACTGCAAGGGAAAACCGAATCCACAAGAAGCGTCGTGGGTCCGACTACATTCCTGTCAGGTCTCTTTCACGGGCTTCAATTCTCTTGTTTCAGAGCAAAGTTGTAGTGCGATACCCATTCCCTCTTTTTCCTTGTGCAGTAAACAATGTGGCACGTCATCTGATGTTATGAAGTTGTTCAAGTACAGTGTTGTCCGGTGAGTACTATCAATGTCTTCTTGTGTAATGTAAGGAAATGTAAGTATTTCCTATGTATGTTTACTTGTCTCTCTTTCCTTTTTACTCAAGCACATGAGCCTAAACTCCCTTCCCTTGTTTAAATCTGGATACCAGTAATAAGATCCTGATCTGTCTATCAGGTCGAACACGTTTGAC
>SOPF01029983.1:0-16980 GCA_012979155.1 Hypericum perforatum
CTTCTTCTTCTTCTTCTTCTTCTTCTTCTTCTTCTTCTTCTTCTTCTCCTTCTCGAGAAAGAACGACAGAGAGAGAGATTGATTAGGTGAAGATGGCGCTATTAAGCATCGCGAGGAGGAAGGGGTACCTGTTGACGACCAGGAACTTGAGGTACAGCTTAGGGGGAAATGGGAGGGGGTTCGCGTCGGCGGGGGGATCTGAGGAGGAGAGTGACGTGGTGGTGATCGGGGGTGGGCCTGGTGGGTACGTGGCAGCCATCAAGGCCGCCCAGCTCGGCCTCAAGACCACCTGCGTCGAGAAGCGCGGCACCCTCGGTGGCACCTGCCTCAACGTCGGATGCATCCCTTCCAAGGTCTTTTGTTATTTATTATTATTCATTCACTCACTGGAATTAGGTATACGCTTTGCTTCCACTTCTGTCTCGGCTTTCCTAGATCTAGGCCTTCCGTACTACTCTATCGGTCGATCTATCTGTTTTCGATTGTGGTCGTGGAATGCGTGCTTTAGTTAGTGCTCCTTTAATAACCTCTTTCTTTTGTGTCCCTTTCCTTGACCATCATCTCTTACGAAAACACGGGATGGCCCTTGCTTCTGCCTCTTTTGTGTCAATTGGAACCCTTTTTTTTTATTTATTTGCCGCCGCGACCATCATCTCTTACGAAAACACGAGATGGCCGTTTTTAGTGTTGCTGACCGACTGTTTGCTGGGAACTAACTTATTGGGTGCTTGCACAGGCTCTCCTTCACTCATCCCACATGTTCCACGAGGCTCAGCACTCGTTCGCTGCACATGGTGTGAAGGTCTCCTCCGTGGAGGTCGATTTGCCCGCCATGATGGCTCAGAAGGACAAGGCTGTCGCTGGCCTCACCAAGGGTATCGAAGGCTTATTCAAGAAGAACAAGGTCACCTATGTCAAAGGTTATGGCAAGCTTGTCTCCCCTACCGAGGTCTCCGTGGACCTCATTGACGGTGGGACCACTCTTGTCAAAGGCAAGAACATCATCGTTGCCACGGGTTCTGATATCAAGTCTCTTCCCGGGGTTACCATCGATGAGAAGAAGATTGTGTCCTCCACCGGCGCTCTGGCCTTGTCTGAAATCCCCAAGAGGCTCGTGGTTATCGGGGCTGGCTACATTGGGCTCGAGATGGGCTCCGTTTGGGGTCGTCTTGGTTCCCAGGTCACCGTTGTCGAGTTTGCCGCTGATATCGTCCCGAGCATGGACGGCGAGATCCGCAAGCATTTTCAGCGTTCTCTTGAGAAGCAGAAGATGAAATTCATGCTCAAGACTAAGGTTGTGGGGGTTGACACCTCCGGTGACGGCGTGAAGTTGACCCTCGAGCCTGCTTCTGGTGGTGACCAGACGATACTGGAAGCTGACGTCGTGCTTGTGTCTGCCGGGAGGACCCCTTTCACTTCCGGGCTCGGGCTGGAAACGATAGGCGTTGAAACCGACAAGGGTGGAAGGATTCTGGTTGACAAGAGGTTCCAGACCAATGTCTCCGGGGTGCATGCCATTGGTGATGTGATCCCTGGGCCAATGTTAGCCCACAAGGCTGAAGAGGATGGAGTGGCTTGTGTGGAATACATAGCTGGTAAAGAGGGCCACGTGGACTATGACAAGGTCCCTGGTGTTGTCTATACCCACCCCGAGGTTGCATCCGTGGGAAAGACGGAGGAACAAGTGAAGGCCCTGGGGGTTGAATACCGAGTGGGGAAGTTCCCTTTCATGGCCAACAGCAGGGCAAAGGCAATTGATGATGCGGAGGGAATTGTTAAGATCTTGGCGGACAAGGAAACAGACAAGATCTTGGGGGTACACATCATGGCTCCTAACGCAGGTGAGCTGATTCACGAGGCAGTCCTGGCCATTAACTACGATGCATCGAGTGAGGACATAGCCCGTGTTTGCCACGCGCATCCAACAATGAGCGAGGCGTTGAAGGAAGCCGCCATGGCCACACACGGCAAGCCCATCCACATCTAATAAGGGAATCTGAACATTTGATTTTGGTTTTTGCCTGCTGTTTTTTTTTGTTTTTGTCTTGTTTAAAGAATGAAACTGGTGTTTAGCAAATGGGTTCCCCATCCTTGATTTGAAAGGAAACTCCAATTGGGAATGACTGTAATAACTTGGTTATTGTTTTTGGTAATTCGAACAAGTGATAAATGGATACAGGAGCACAAATTATTTGCCGAGTTTTAATTGTTCAAATGAAGAATTTCCCATTGCTCGTGATGATGGGAAAATTGTGAGTTTGCAGCAGCTAACGGTGTAACTCTGCATGAAGATCATTCTGTTGTCACAGTTATATGTTGGATGTCTTTACTGACTTGGTTTAATCAGATAGCTTATTAAATATTAAAATTGAGGATTTACGTTTTCTTTTAAAATATATTGAAATTTTTTGAGTTCCTAACATAAATAATTAAAAAAATATAATATCTATATTCAAGTAATCAAAAAATCATGTTTAATAGCATTATCATAATACCACATTTCATTAAGATATTTTCTTCAAAAGAAGGACGATTACAAGGATCATTGAGATGATTGATGATTTGATAAATATCAAAGTAATATATATAGCACAAAATAGCATCTTAAACCCACTCTAGTATTTGTTTTGTTTTGTTTTAAACGATGGATCATGAAAACCCACTCTAGTATGGAATGTATTGGGCCGGCCCACAAGACAAAGAGTAGAAGGCGAGCGCTAGTAAATGGTAATAGTATAGACATAGACACATAGTAGTAGAAGATCCTCTTCCTTTGTTGGCGTCACATCACATCACAGACTACTACTTACTGACCAGAAAGGGACACGACGACGAAGAAGAAGAAGAAGAAGGAAGAATGATGAGAGGGTACAGCTTGGGGATACTGGCACTACACTTATTAGCAATAGCCCTCTTCACCAAGGGCTTCCTCCTCACCAGAACGGAGCTCCCCTTCCACAGCCACCCCTCCCACGTCTCTCTCTCCAACTGCTCCTCCCCCCACGATTCTGTTGTTGGCTGGACCCGCCCCGCCGTTGGCCGCCTCGTCATACTAGTCCTCGACGCCCTCAGGTTCGACTTCGTGGCCCCCTCCGTCTTCTTCCCTGAGAAGAAGCCCTGGATGGACCGCTTGCCCGCTCTCCTGGCCCGCCCCGGCTCCAGGATCTTCAAGGCGGTTGCAGATCCCCCGACCACCAGCCTCCAGCGCCTCAAGGCCCTCACCACCGGCGCCCTCCCCACCTTCATCGACGTCGGCAACAGCTTCGGCGCCCCCGCCATCCTCGAGGACAATTTCGTCCTCCAGCTGGCCAGGACCGGCAAGCGGGTGGTCATGATGGGAGACGACACCTGGCTTCAACTGTTCCCCAACCACTTTAACCGCTCTTACCCTTTCCCTTCCTTTAACGTTAAGGACCTCCACACGGTACTCCCTCCCTCCCTCTCTCTCTCTTATACTTCTCTTTACTATCAATTATTTAAGCTCTCTGTGTAACAACTGACTCTCTGCGGTTTCCAGGTGGACAACGGATGCATAGAGCATCTGTTCCCGTCTCTTTACCAAGACGACTGGGACGTCCTCATTGCTCATTTTCTTGGTGTCGTAAGATTCCTCATTGCTCGCTTTTTGTGGCAATTAGAGGATCGCATTATTATTGCAGCAAATTCAATTCTTTCTTTCTCAAGTCATCTTTTTTGTTGGTTACACAGGATCACATTGGGCATATCTTCGGGGTGGACTCAGTCCCGATGGTGGAAAAATTGGAGCAGTACAACCTCATGCTGGAAGTGAGCCCCCTTGAGCTTTCTCCCCGATGGCTTCTCTTTTGTTCAGCTGTCTGTAACTTGTGGGTTCCTTGTGCATCAGAAAGTCATCAACGTGCTGGAGAGCGAGTCTGGACCAGGTGGCCTGCACCAAGATACCTTCCTTGTTGTCATGGGCGACCATGGACAAACTTTAAATGGTGATCATGGTGGAGGTAGTGATGAAGAAGTAAGCATCGGATTATCTCTTTCGTGGACGCAGATCAATGAAATGGGTTTAGGGCCTTCTGAACATATTTACCTACTCTATGCAGGTTGAAACATCAATGTTTGCCATGAGTTTCAACAAGCCTCCATCTTCTGTTCCATCCGAATTTGATACGTCATCTTGTCGACTAAGTCTGGTACTTCTTTCTGCTTCAAGTACAGAACTTTAAGGAGTTCCTAACTTTTCAAATTATTCTGGTTCAAAATGCTTTGCAAAGTCTTTTTCCACCGTCTACATGTTCTTTCATCTGGCATTCATGTAGCCTTTTCTATTCTTTTTTGATAGACTTTGGAATACAGGTGGTGCTCATAGTTACCAAATTGCTTACCTGAATCTAAGAATAGTGCAGGAATCTGAGAGTAAGCAGTGCATTCTTTTTCTCTTTAGTAGTTTATAAGACCGAGGTATGAGGTGAGATGTGCTTTAGAGCACGGACAATGTGGTCCTAGAAGTCCTTTTCAAACTTTAAGAGGAGAAGAGTCTCTTACATCATTGATCTGATGAAGGTGTTTCGCCGCCCTTAAGAGTTAAGAATAGGAAAAGTATTTGATCATTGACATACTGAAAATCTGTTATTCTGTTGGTTAGCCCTGTTTTTTTTTTCCATTTCATACTGATTGTCCATATTCTGGTTTCAGGATGGGGAAAAGACGTGCACCAGCACCATTCAACAGGTGAGAATTACAATCAGTTTCTTTGCTGTACAATTTACTTGTTCTTCCCGTGTGTTCTCTGTCCATGCAAAGTAACAAATATGTATATTTTGCAGCTTGATTTTGCGGTGACAGTATCAGCATTGCTTGGTGTCCCATTTCCTTTTGGAAGGTGCCTTGTAAGCATTCCCCACTCCTGTCAATTCTTTGGCACCATGTTGCCTCTGCAATTTCACAATGATTCTTTACCTGATGTTTTATGAGTTTCTATTTGTGATTCAGCATCGGGCATGTTAACCCTGAGCTCTATGCTCTTGCTGCCGGTACGTGGAATGTGGACAGTAATAGCTCTGGAGATCATAAGAGTCGGTCAATGTTGGGAGACTGGGTGGGAAATTATGCAAATGTACTCTGTATTAATTCATGGCAGGTATTTCATTTGTTGTTTTCAAATTCTATTCCGTAGCCAGGGTGAATGCTGTATCAAACACTTAAATTATTGTAAACCAATGATCAATTAAACCCAAACATTTGAAGGCTGCCGATATGGCATAACCACATTTGATTGAAAGCAATCAGATTTTTTGGGTACTAATCACAGCGTCTTTAACTCTACAACGGATCTGCAGTGTTGCAATGGTTTCTGGTTGCCATCAGGCATAACGCAACTGTTTCCATTCTCTGCCCCACTGCGTTTATTCTCAGGTCTTCTAAAGTGTTTTCTGGTTTCTTGCTCTCTAGGTGAAAAAGTACATTGATGTCTATTCAGCTTCATCCATCATTGGATTTTCTGCGGAAGATTTGCTGCACCTCTCAGAGCTTTATCACCAAGCAGAAGAAAGTTGGGCACATATTAAGGCTTCAATACCATGCAGGAATGAAACCTGTGACTCATTATTGCCTGTTCTAACGAGGCAAATTGATGCTTATTTGAGTTTCCTATCAGCTGTAGTGGAGCTAGCACGCTCCAAGTGGACTGAGTTCAATTTAAAGCTGATGGGGATTGGTCTGGGAATCATGTTTCTATCTCTGCTTTTCATACTTCTTTCTATGCAAAAGGTGATAAAACTGCTCATAGTTTCCGGACATGGAAGATTCGGATTCTCATTTGAGTTGGGAGTTGCAATAATGATGGTGGCCATCCGTGCTTGCAGCTTCCTGTCAAACAGTTATATTTGTATGACTCCAACCTTTGAAGTTCCTTGTTTCAGAACTGCTAAGACTATTTATAAAGATGCTTGCTATTGCTGATATATTTTGTTTTTCACTTTGATCTTAGTGGAAGAAGGGAAAGTGGCTAGCTTTCTTCTGGCAACCTCTGGCATCTTTAAGTTGCGTCATTCAATCATAACAGACAAGAAGTTCTCTGAGGTATGTGTTAGTAACCTTGAATGTCGAGGGATGAGGATGATATCCTGATGTCTTTCTAACTTTTAAGGGATTGTATGCAGGCAATTCTCTTTCTTCTGGTGAATTTGATTCTCAGATTTTCCATTGAAGTTGGACTCTCCAAGCAGGCAGCCACTTCACTTTTTATGAGCGTATCTTCCTCATGGACACTTGGGATTACTTCTGGCCATCCATTCTGGACATTTTGTTCGCAACTTGGGCCAATTCTTGCTCTACTCTTTGTGGCTTGGTGGCTATACCAATTCATCAGTCCATGTACCCGGGGAGCCTGGGATTATATTGTATTTCTAGCACTTTTGAGTTATTTGCTCATAGTAGTGCACTGGATTTCAGAGAGCAGTGCAGACACAACAACCCTGTTTCAAAGTATTGGAAAAACTTATATCCCGAGGATGATCTATGCTATTGGTCTGTTTCAGCTGTTTCTGATAGCATTTGTTAGCTTAATTGGCAAAGAAAAACATTTGAATTCTGAAAGGAACTTGGTGATGAAAGCGTTGGCCCTGTTATCGACATGGAGTCCAACAATCATTCTTCTTTCTGGAAAACAAGGTTCATGGGTTGCATTGGCATCGCTAGCTGGAGGTGAATGCTCCCTATTCTTGTTACATGCTGTATTGCATGCTTTTACCTGGTGTTACTAGCATTTTGACATTTTTATGGGCCCTGGTCATCTGGTTTTGATGACGAGATGTGTTTTGAAGCATTCCTCTTCAATACTAGTACTTGATGTTGCTTGCTCATGGATAATTTTGTGCCGATGAACACGCACTGCAGGGTATTGCATAGCAAGGTTGGGAAGCAACGAAGAAGACGGAGTTGATGGGACCTCTGGAAGCTGGGCATTTGACCCACTTTCGGTGACACAATGGAGCCTATTGGCGGTTTGTCTGTTTTTCGCAACAGGTCACTGGTAAGATTCTGCATTACTGGATGGTTTGTTTTTCGAAGGTATCTGTTGCTTCATTTGCTTTTGCCGTGCTTGACTGTATATGTTCTGTCTTCAAATGCCTTGGGCTTTTGCCTCTCTCAGGTGTGCTTTTGATGGCCTCCGGTATGGTGCTGCATTTATTGGGTAAGTGTAGTAACTAACACCTCAGTTTTAGTTACAACACACCAATTGAGCGATTTGGGAGGGTTGAATTACCCTCCTGGGATGAATGGAGGAAGTTACATGTAACAGTGATCCATTAACTACTCTGCTATTGCAAGTACCAGAATATCTTGACCCTGCATCTGCATCTGTTGATTTTGTGTTGCAGGTTTGACGAATTCATCCTTGTCCGCCAAGCTGTCCTCCTTGCAATTGATACGTTTGGATTTTCGCACATTCTTCCTATGCTCGGCCTTCCTCTACTGCTTGCTGCTGCGCAAGAAGGGAAGTCTTTGGATCAAACCAACCACAGACGTTCTTTTTCATGGCAACTGTCTCTGGTAAGCTTTAAATAATGGCCGCCTCTACTCGTTTTCGGAAAGTCAATCGTCTCAGCTGTGGAGATTGCCCCAACATATCATCTCTTCTTATTATGCAGGGATACATGACTTACGGGCTCATTACAACGGTCGCCGTGACCTTGACAACAATGTGCGTCGCGATTCAAAGGCGCCATCTCATGGTAAATTAATTAATTAATCCCAAACAAATGTACATTGATTAGAAATCTGATAGGAAGAAACAAATGGGGGTGGGTGGTGGTTGCAGGTGTGGGGGCTGTTTGCTCCAAAGTTCGTATTTGACGTGGTGGGGTTATTGCTCACGGACACCGTGATCTGCGTCGCATCACTCTTCTATTTTTAATAAATTAGCAGCCCAGACCGGCCCGGCCCATTGGATGGAATTGATGGAAGAACATGATGATATTATGTCTTATTAAAACATAATTTTTAATTATAATAATTGATGTAATATTTTTTAAGAAATGTGGGCGGCTGCTGCTGCAGCATTATTATATTGTTATCGGTTTGGACCTGGAACACAGGTGGGAAATGGATAGGCGTCGGTAGAGCATCTTTAGTTTTTTGGAGCGTACTAAAAGTTTAAAACTGCATAGCTCCAATGTTCTGTATCCTACCGTTTCTGATGTACATACGTACAGACAGACACAGCTGAGTGAGTAATGATCCTACTACTTTAGTAGCCACTTGGAAACTTGGTTGAAACTACGTGGTAACCAGATTTCAATCGGCACCAGTTTTTTCCTTTTCCTTTTTCTTTTTCTTTCCCTTTAGGCAAGATAGATGATGGATGGGTTGCCAGCCCATTTGGGCTTTCCAGACCCACTCTCGACTTACTTATATCATCCACCGTCAATTCACGGCCCATCCGATTATCCAACCTCTCCTGCTAGTAGTTACAATGTTTTGTGCTTTCAGATCCGGCCCAGAATTAGCAGGAAACAATTGAGCCCGATTCTATTTCTGTAGATGGAATAGGAAGAGTTTAGATTTGAGAGAACAGACGAAGAGAGGATGGGTTTAGAATTTAGATGGGCGAATTAATTAATTAATAATAATAATAATATTTAGTGCCCGTGAGAATGACACGAACCCCCTGGAATTGCAACCAGCGTTAATCTATTTATATCCATAGAAAAACAAGTGGATACTAACTAATCTTCGTATTACTCCCCCCATCCCCTGAAAAAAACTCGAAACTATTGTAGTATTTGTATATATTTTTTTCACAAATACAAGTGTGACAAACTACCCAAAATGGATTCGATTGGGCAATCAAATTGCTAATTTTTACGGGCCAGATTAGGTTCGGAGTGAGACTCCAATTTTAAACAGTGCAAATAAAAAATAGAATGCGCTGATATATTTATTTTTCAATATTGACATATTTTGTCTGTTATAATGACATATTTTGTAAGTCAATATTGACATATGTAATTTTTTTTGAAACTTTGTATAGTGAAAAAAATTCGAGACCATAAAATAAAAGACCATATTAACATATTTTATATGTCACATTCACATTTTTTTATGTTAACAATGACATGGCATCTTGTGTATATCTACGTAATTTTTTGTATTTTTGAAAAATATATTTTCATACATGTCAATATTGACATACAAATGTCAATATTGAAAAACAAATATATTAACGTAGTCTATTTTTTTATTTTGTACTATTTAAAATAATCTTTTTCGTACTCAATTCATCCTCAACTATTAAGCTCTCCGATGATAATTTGTTGTAGCACCAAGCGTGTAATTAATTTCATCTAATTGTTAGGCCTCTCAGTGTCGTTCCTGGAGCTATAGCTGTATTTAATTAATTGATCCTGTATTCTTCGTTTTGACACTATCTCGTGCTATCAACTACTATAATAATAATAATAAAAAAAAGTCGATCTCAATGACCGGTTTTAGTAAAGTATAGTGCATTATAAAGCCATATACCGACATACGAAGAACTGGCTGCTAATTTGTCATAATTAATTAGATGAACAGAAGGTGACGACATGATCGGCAACCACCTGCCACCCTTCCAGATAGATATACATGTTTTGTTTTGGCCTCTCTTCTGACACTTATACTCTCTGCAAGTTACAATATGGATTATTTTAAACTCGTAATATGCATCGCATATAGAGAGTATAGGACATTCTCACTTTCGTATACCAAATAAAATAGTGGCCCTAAATTAGCTGGAGAATTGAATAGAATACTGTCCATAATTGAATAGCCAAAAATGGAAGTGGCATGTCATGTGAGGGTCCAATGCGAAAGAAGATGGAAATGTGCGTAGGATCAACCTGGCTGGCTGGCGTCGCGTGGGCCGCTGGACGGATATTATTTGTCTTCCAATTCTCAAGGACCTTATATGTTATGGGCTAATTTCTTTTTCTCATAGGACAGCTGTGTTGCCATATTAAATTAATATCACCAGATTAATCGTAGTAGTATTTTCATTTATGTTGTAATATTTATTCCCATGTTATTAAATTAACTTTATATTATTTCCTTTTGTATAATGAAGTATAGTATTGAACGTAATAATATTACCAAAACAATAAATGGAGTATCCATAATATATCGTGGAGCACAATTCTGAGTTTACCATTTCTGTAAAACTTGCAGGATATATATGATATGTGAAGAGGAAAGGAAATGAAATGAAATGGGAGGGGCGAGGTTAAATTATTAATGATGATAGTGGTGGGATTGGAAGTAAAAGTGGGAAATGAATTTAATTGAAAAGGAATAATAATTGCATAGGACACCAGCTCATTTGCATGTGACCGTCATCTTTTCCTTTTGAGCTATCTCTCTCTCTCTCTCTCTCTCTTTTTAACTTTAATTTTATTTTTTTTGTGTGTCTAATCAAACCAAAAAAACGAAACAAACAAATAGGTGCTCCTATTCTTTCCTTGGCTTGGGAGTCCAGACGACCATTCCATCATCATTTTCCATCATCTTTCACTCACGCTCGCTCCCTCTTCCTTTGAATTTACCAAACAGCTCTTTTGCTCTGTGCAATGGCTACCACCGACGCTGATCAGACTAGTGGCGATCATCAACATCAACAACTACTACACCACCAGATACATGAAACAGCTCCTCCTCCTCCTCCTCCTCTTGCTGCTGCTGGTGGTGATCTGGTTGGTATCGTATATAAATTATCTTTTTATACTGTTACATAATTTATATATTATATACTTTTGGTGCTCAACGTTAGATCTTTCGTTTACTTCACGCACTTGATCTAAGCAGTTCCCAAGTTCTAGAATCCTTTTTTTTTTGTTTATATATATTTACTGAAGAGCTCATATGACTGACTGAGATTGTGGTTTCCATTTCAATCGATGCTTAGACATATGATCATGATCAATTTGTTTGGTATCTTATAAGTAGTATAATTAGTCCTAACTAACCTTACGCCCTACAAAGACTACTCTTCTTCTTCTTCTTTTGTCTGTATATGTTGATCCTCACTCAACACCCTATGCGATGCGATGCGATGACTGCAGGGAATTGACAAGATTAGCAAAGAAGAAGCAACCAAAGAGGTGTCCGTTGGAGATGATGAACCTCCAACAGTACCAAGTCTGGCGGACGAGGTAGAAGCCATGGAATCTGTTCCTGCAGAGGTAGAAGCACCACCAGCTCCAGTTCCAGTAGAATCACTTGATACTACTGCTGCTGCACCTGCATCATCTTTGGAGGCGTCCCCGGCTCTAGAACAAGTAGAGGAGCCTCCTCATGAACCCATTCCACTTGTTGAGCATCTCCCTCAACCTGAAGAGAAGCAAGCATTGAATGATGACGGGGTTGCTGAAGCTGAGCCCGTTGCAACTGAACCTGGGGAGAAGCCTGATTCAGTATCGGCTCCAACAGAATCGGATGATAAATTAGAAGCCGCGGTAGTTCATGGCCAAGTTAAGGCAGAGGACGCTCCCGTGGAAGTAGAACCTTCGGAGAAGACAGATGTGGAAGGTGAAGCCACTGATAGTCCGCCCGAGCCCCAGGAGCTAGCCCAAGAAATTGAATCCAGTGCCAAACAGGTTGTCGCAGGAGAAGAGCGGGAGATTGATCCCGTTCCGTCATCTGAAGCAACGGATGAACCCACATCGGAGTTGAAAGATTTGCCTGTGGCAGATTCGGAGCCAGAGAAGAAAGAGGAGCATCAAGAGGTTGCTGAGCCACAAGTTGACGAAAAAGTTGTGCCAAGTCCAGCGGATGAGGTGACTACTGATGGACCTGTGAAGGAGTACTCGGAGAGTGCGGTGGTTGCACAAGTGGCAGGGGCTATTCCTGCTAAAGATGTAGCTGAAGACAGTAATGCGGTGGACCAGATTGCAGCTTTGGAGGAGCCAGCTGTAGTTGAGCCCCATGAGCCTGAAGCTGTACCCACCACTAACGATAAGGATGTTGATCTGAAAGAAGCTTCAACTGAGACTCTCGTACCCAATACAGAGAAGGCTGCGGTCGTAGAAATAAACACTGGGGCTGAAGGGCTTCCACTGGACGAGGCAGAAAAGACAGAAGGAGTTGAAGAGAAAATTGCTGAGCCTGAAGAGCTGGTCTCCGGTGGAACAGAGAATGGGACTGACGTGGTAGAAGAGAAGTTGAAAGTTGAAAGTGTGCAAGAAGATGAAATCAAACCGGTTGCTGAGGAGGTTGCCAAAGCTGATGAAGTAACCGGAGAGAAAATTGGAAAACTTGAAGAGTTCGTTTCTAGCGGAACAGAGAATGGGGCAGATGTGGTCGAAGAAAAGTCCAAGGATGAAAGCATACTAGAAGAGGAAGCAGAGGTTGTTGCTAAGGGCAACAAGGCTGACGAAGTAACTGGAGTGAAAACTGAAAAACCTGAAGAATTGGTCTCCAGTGGAATAGAGAATGGGACTAATGTGGTTGAAGAGGAGTTGAAGGATGAAAGTCTGGTAGAAAAGGAAGCTAAAGATGTCAAGGCTAAAGAAGTAACCGAGATGGAAAGTGAAAATCCTGAGGAATTGGTTTCTAATGGGACGGAGAATGGTAATAATGTGATTGAAAAGGAGGTGAAGGATGAAAGTCTGGTAGAAGATGTCAAGGCCGAAGAGGTGGTTGCGGATGCAGGGGATGTTAGTGGATCCATCTTGGATAAAGATGTTGCAGATGAACACAACTTGGGAGCAGCTGCAAAGGAGAATAAGGTGGCAGTGGAGGAGACAAATGAAACAGAAAGCGTCAAAGAGGTAACAGGGGGGAAGCCTAGTGATCCCTCAGCCTTGGAGCCTCCAAAAGCGGATGACAATGTATCATCTCGGGACCTGCCAGTGACGGAGGTGATAACCAAGACGACGGCTCCCAAGTCATCCGGAAACATAATCTCAAAGGTGAAGCAATCCCTTGTGAAGGTGAAGAAAGCCATCACTGGAAAATCTCCGGCCTCAAAGACAACTAGCTAGCTAGCTTATGGTGGGCTTTGATTGATGGAGAAGGCTCCCAATGTGTCAAATATGATGGATAATGCATGTTTGTAGTAGTGGGGTTTTTGTGGTAATATTGGGTGGGTTTGATTAAGATTGATTTATTATAGGAGTTGTTCACCAAAAAAAAAATTTATTATAGGAGTTGCACATAGCATAGCCTAGCCTAGCATAGCAGGTTATATGGATATTGCTGCTTCATTTTAGTTTGTTAAGTTGGTGTGGTTTGGTATTGTTCTTGTTCTTGTTAAGAGTGTGTATGTTTGTGTGTTTTGTGTGCAGCTGCTGCTCTGCTGGTGTGGTTTTTGGTTTTTAGTGGGTGAGGAGAGCAATTCCTCTTATGTGTCCATCACCTTTTATTGTTATATAATTGATATTCATTTTGTGATAATCCTGCTTGTCTTTCTGTCTAGTTTGAATTCGTCCCGATGATAGAATCTGTCAACGACATCGATCACAGAGTTGAATGTTAGATCAATTCATGATGGTTGGTTAAATTTTTTTTTTTTGGTATATTACTCGCATATTATAATAAAACAAAGTCATTACACAGAAAGTTCAATGGTTGGTTTAATTGGTACTTGAAATATTATCCGGCTTCAGTCCACAAGTCTCAACCACCGACCTTCCTGTTCGAGCCCCCAGGCTTCGCGCCATCCATTTATCCACTGGCCGGTAGAGGCTACCTGGTCCTATCCTCTGCCAGCTTTAATGGCCTCACTCACTGGTAGCTTAGCCGACCAGTCTACAATATCCTTTGCCCTCCTCACCATCAATCAAGTGCTTCCCAGTGCTCGGCTCAAGCCTAGAGCGTTCTAACTCAGAACCTACCTCGCCCTGGCTTTTCAAGTACAGTTTTGAGCTCCTTCAGTCTCTACTTCAACACTCGCCTCTACAACGGTTAGTCGTGGTTTCGTCTCTTCTACAGGCCGACTTGGCCTCTCTCAGGTGCTGGCTTTTCTACTGGCGTTCTAAGGGAGCTCACTTTTGGTGCCCGGAGGGGTTGGTCACTGTGGACCTCCCCTCTGATCTTCTCTATTTATGGCGATTCCGTCGTTTTGGCTATGGTTATGCCATTTGCCGATTGTCGTCGGCTTTGAATCATATTTTTTTTTTCTATGTTTGTGTTTAATGTTTGTGGTTTGTATTACTTTGATATTTTATGTTGCTTTTGTCTATATCAGATTATATCTGATCGGAGATTCGCTTAGATCTCGGTAGCTTTATTGATGATACATGTGGATAATCTTGTCTTAGTTGAATTTTTTTCGACATTGACATTCATTTGCGTGCATCTTGTATGCAGTCAAATGCTCGACTTCACAAGAATACATCTTTGAAGTAGTCTTGTGTTTATTAGCTCACTTTTGTTTCGACAGTTATCCATGATCGTTTGTTATTTTAGCTCTTTGGCCAACCTTCGTCTCTGCTCATGCCATCTTGTTATTGTTAAATTGGTTATTGTTTTCTTTTACTTATATTTATCTTTAGTCTATGTGTTTTCATTTCTTGCAATGTATTCCGTTTGATTAATATAGACTTTGAGCCATTATTCTAAAAAAAATACTTGAAATATCATTATTTATGAAACTCGGTTATCCTCATCCTCTTTTTGCAAATCTAGCTAGGTTGGAAGCCACACCAAAAAGTAACAATAGAGTTTTGCACGGTTTGAGTAGTTTGTTGAATTAGTACAAATAATAGATCAACGCAGCCTTTCGTTCAAGGTTTTAAAAAATGCGATCTGACCGGTGGTCTGACCGGTCGGACCACGAAACACAAGCTATAACATACCGGGTTTACTGATAAATACACCAACCTTGTGAACCGCTCGATTTTTGGTCGAATCGGGCGGTTCGTACACTAAAAAAAATGGAAAATACCGGTTAGTAAGGTTTTTGTACTTAAAGGTCAAAATTGGTAATTTTTGTTGCCCAAAATTGAAATTTGATTTGAATTTGATGTTTGGAGTTTGGATATTTGGTTTGAATTTAATGTTTGGTTATGACATACAAGTTTATATAACTATATATTTGGTTTGAATTTTATGTTTGATATTTAGTTTTTATTAGTTTATTACTAATTTATTGAAAAATATATTTATATATATGATATATCTGAAAAAAATAAAAAAAAAAATCTGTACCAACCGGTCAGACCGATCGAACCGGAGACGACACAAAAAGCGGGTCGATCTCCGGATCGTTTTTTAAAACATTGCTTTCGTTAATAGAGTGGGCTGGGCTGGACCTAAAGAGGGGAAGCAGTCCGAGCAGTAGTAACAAAAGAAAGAACATAAGCCCAAACGATCTTGTGAGCTATTAATTCATTGTTACTTAATAATTAATTTTGACCAAAAAACTTAATAATTAATTATTGAGTAGAGCAGAGGAGGAGGAGGAGGATGAAGGGAGGCGGTGGAATATGGGCGTCGCCCAAAGTGGCCGTCAAGTTCAGGATGTAAGTAATTTAATTAATTCCTTGCTGTGCTGCTACTATTTTTTGCATTTTGTTTCTAGGGTTTAATTAATAATTCCACCTGGTGGGTGGGTGGGTGGTGGGTAGGATAGGCCGACGGCGGAGAACCTGGTGCCCATAAGGCTGGAGATGGAGGTTGACGGCCACCGTTACAAGGACGCTTTCACCTGGAATCCCTCTGGTCAGCCCCCCACCCCCATTTCTCTTCTCTTCTCTTCTCTTCTCTTCCCGCTTATCGACTCAGTACTCATCCTAATATTGACTTTTTTAATTATATATATATATATATATAAAAGAGGCGGACTCGGAAGTGGTTGTTTTTGCTAAGAGGACTGCAAAGGACATGAAGCTGCCCCCTGCTTTTGTCATGCAGATTGCAACTTCCATCCAGGTGAGACACACAGAGAGAGAGAGAGACAGAGAGAGAGAGTCCATTCGTGTTCTATAATAAGATTTAAGTGAGATTTGATTCCAGCATTTTTGATTCATTTGCGAGTGATGAGTGTGTGTAGGCTCAATTAGCTGAATTCCGTTCCTATGAAGGCCAGGACATGCTCACCGCCGAGAAGATTGTTCCTATCAAGGTAAACCACCACCCACCCAATTGCCTATCCCTAAACCTTCCTTATGTTTGTTTTCTTCTTCTTCTTTTATCTCAGCTCGATGTTCGGGTTAACCATACACTCGTTAGGGATCACTTCCTTTGGGTTCGTGCCTCCCCTCTGCTCCTTCCCTTCCTTTCCCCCTAAACCCTAGCTCCTCCTCTAACCACCACCCCTTTATTCCTCCTCTTGTCTTGTCTTATCAGGATTTGAACAACCTGGATAGTGATCCTGAGGAATTTGCGTTGACCCTCTGCGATGACATGGGCATCCAAGACCCTCAAGTCGCGGTAATAATTTTCTCCGCCTCTGTCACGCCTTCCGCTCCACTTTGTTGTTAAATGTTTGCTCTGCTTCTGATCGCAGCCGGCTATCGCCTTTGCTATCAGGGAACAGCTGTATGAGGTTGGACTTCTGCCCGTGCACACTCTTCAATTCTAAGATTGTGGCGTCCTATCGATCCACTCATATACCATTGTCTGATAAATTTTCTAGGCCGCTGTTCAAAGTGTCGCTACTGCAAGGGAAAACCGAATCCACAAGAAGCGTCGTGGGTCCGACTACATTCCTGTCAGGTCTCTTTCACGGGCTTCAATTCTCTTGTTTCAGAGCAAAGTTGTAGTGCGATACCCATTCCCTCTTTTTCCTTGTGCAGTAAACAATGTGGCACGTCATCTGATGTTATGAAGTTGTTCAAGTACAGTGTTGTCCGGTGAGTACTATCAATGTCTTCTTGTGTAATGTAAGGAAATGTAAGTATTTCCTATGTATGTTTACTTGTCTCTCTTTCCTTTTTACTCAAGCACATGAGCCTAAACTCCCTTCCCTTGTTTAAATCTGGATACCAGTAATAAGATCCTGATCTGTCTATCAGGTCGAACACGTTTGAC